>VDFB02324142.1:0-46077 GCA_007258455.2 Sequoia sempervirens | reverse complement strand
TCGGTTATAAAATAATATCTTGGGTATAACTATTATTATAATAGTTTAAATTTGAATGAATATTTTTTAAGTTTTTAAGTTGGATAATGGATATGATTTGGGTAAGCTTCATGTCAGATTTATTGGTTTACGGGAATATAGGTAGCATCAAGGTTTTGTGTAGGCTTGGAGTCTTCAACATGTTTGTCAAATGGTCCACGTTCCTTGTGATTGTATCTATATTTCTTTAAGGCCTTTTATCAAACAGTATGTGTGTCTGGGCTATGCTTTAGCTTTATGTATGCATGTCTATAAAAGTCATTGCATTATTCTTTATTGTTTAATGGATGCCCATAGTCTTCACTACAACTTGGGTAAAAAATGGTGCAAATATTTGTAAAAACTTCATCCATGATCAAAGGGTTATGGAGAATGTAATTATTTGAGATTTAATCGAGGAATTATGACATTTTTGATTGGTAGTAATGAGTCATGATTATAAAGTTATAATTTTGAATTGGGTTCTTAGCATATTGATTGTATGTGCAAGGACATGCCCTTGTTATTGGGTTGTATGCGATAATCTTTATTCAATGTATCATGGTACCTAGGATACTAGGTAAATTTGACATAGATAACACTGAGCTCCTTTCCTTTTTAGTAAATTGTAGAGATCTTTTAGCTACATATATAAAAAATGATTGGTAATATTGTTAGAGCTGGACATAACCTTTAGTATGGGCTCCATTAAGTGATAAGAACTATGTTTTCTCTTCAACACAGGTAGATTCCCTAGTAGAATTGCGTAGTGTGTTGGAACTTGGGTAATTGACTACAAGTTCAATTCAACTAAAATACGAGTATGTGGATTTACAATATTATTGTTGCTTTATGGGATCACTTAGTGCTAACCATTAATATCCTATCTACTCATAAGTCGCAAGTGCAAATATTGTCTAGCTAATAAACTAGACAATTATGAAAATATTAGGTTGCATGATAAGGAAAATGAAATTAGAAGATCAAGAATATTATTATTACTGAGTGTGCATCTTCATATGATGATCTAATTGACATAATGTTGACTACTTCCTTGGGTATGACTTAGGTATTGTTTAGGTATAAAGCAAAATTCTAATTGTTGTGGTAAGCCTTTCAAAGTATTAGATATTTTTTATGTGGACTGGTTGATGCATGTAGTGTTTCTAATAAAGAAGGGTGAACTATAATATGATTTTATCAAGGTAATTGATATTATTGACTCATATTATAATAGGACATCATGTGGAGCCATAACATTGCTTTGCATAATCATTGCACTGTGAAGATATTTTGATTGTTGTTGTCTTGAACTTTGATATGACTAAATTTATTTTATATTGATTATGTTATGCATATTTTAAGGTATAAATTTGATGCTAACAATGTTGTTAAGTGTTATATGAAATTGGATGGCAAGGAAATTTTGACTTTTATTTGATAGACTATATATAAGTTAGGAATTAGTACTGGTTGAGCTAAATGTACACATATTCAACCCTATATATTATTAGTATCAATATGGGATGATAGATAATTAACATATATGTTAGCATTAATAAATACAACATTTCATACTTGGTGGGAAATTATTGAAATGAGAGGAAAAAACGAGATTGCTCTCGAATCAAAATTCAGTCATTCACATTGCACTACAAACTATTACAAAGTATTAGCATTATAATGCCCATTATTCCCGTATAAAACAATTTACGGGAATATACTACCCGAACTAAATTTATTTATTACATTAACAATAACATGTTAATTTATTTATTTAACTATTAACTATTTTATGTCATGTACTAAATTCTAACACCCCCCCTTAGTACTGACATAGAGGAAAACTAGAAATTAGTACATATATTCTTCATCACTTTGATGTGGAATTTCTTCATCACTTGAAGTGTGGTACTTTCCTTCAATTATCAAAGCGTTATCTTGCAGCTTTCCATCAAGAAGATCACGTGCTCTCTATTTGCAATTCAATACTACATGCCCTGTCTTTTTACAATAGAAACATGTGCCACTTGCATGTTTAAACTTTGTCATATGTTTGGATTTTTTGTAAGAAGTACTAGCTTTGTTTTGTGCAGTCAATGTAACTTCTTCTTCCAAAACATGTTTGTTTCTTTCATCAAGCAATGTGGATATAATACTTTCTAGACTTGGATTGATTTTGCTTAAGGTGAATACCTTGTGAGACATACTATTTGGCATACTATTAAAAATAATGGATTTTGCATCATTTTCCTTTATTTCTTCATTTATACTAGCCAACTGATTTATCAAGGAATGAAATTTACTGATGTGAGACACTATATCTTCACCTTCTTCCATTTTCAAACCATACAACTTTTGATCCAAACAAAGTATTCAATGTTTTCCAGATATCCTTAGAAGATTTTTTAAAATCTACATGATGCAAATAGGGTTTAGATAAACCGAGACTAATTATAGCCAATGCTTTCTTATCTCTTACCTTCTATTTTTGAAGTTCATCTACATTTGTTGGCTTTGGCACTGTACCATCAAAAATTTCCTAGAGATCTCTTTCAATTAACAATAATTAAATTTGAATTTTCCAACTATGAAAATCATGTGACCCATCAAACTTTTCATAAAGGCTTAATTTATCCATTTTATGATAAAATGTGTTCTTAAACTTTCAGAAATAAAAGGAAAAACTTATAAATAAATAAATTCTTCCTTTCGTGCCCTAAATGCCTCTTTTTTTGCATGCCTGGAACAACAACACTCTGATAACCTCCTTTATTGTATTTGCTCCAATGGTCTACTGACATATAATGGAATATCCGATACTTCCAATATGAATATTGGTGAAACCCACTAAAGAACAAAGAGAAGAATTTCAATAATCGCTTCCTGAGATAACTTGCCATGGTGATGCTAATGATTCCCAATGTATTATGTTGCTTCCACGTCTTCCACAAGACCACCATAGAGCCCGAACAATAGAGTTTAGAAATAATGCAAGAAACAAACTACTAGAAAGATACAATACATCCAGAGCTCAATCAAGCCGCTCAGATAGCATACAAAGGTTAATAATGATGATTATAGAGTGTGATTACCTCTTCGCAATTTCAGATGTATAAGGCGGTTCCCAAGTGCTAGATTAGGGAAATTTTTGTTTTTAAATTTTGGGATGATGACAATGGACAAAATTAAGTGTTTAAAGTTTCAACTATGGAAAGATTAAACACAATGGAGAGACAGAGAAGGAATGCAGATGAATGATGAAGTCAAAAGGATTTTACACATGGTCTACATTGCTCACCTATTGAGGAATGTAAGAATGGTAGAGAATAATAACAGTTGCACGTGGTCTTCACTACAATACCATTGTAAACACTACTTTGGATGAAAGACAAAACAAATGGATGGTAAACAAAGAGATCAAGTAACTTGCTTTGATACCATATTGAAATGAGAGGAAAAAACGAGATTGGTCTCGAATCAAAATTTAGTCATTCACATTACACTGCAAACTATTACAAAGTATTGGCATTATAAAGCCATTATTCCTGTATAAAACAATTTACGGGAATATAACTACCCAAACTAAATTTATTTATTACATTAACAATAACATGTTATTTTATTTATTTGACTATTAACTATTTTATGTCATGTATTAAATTCTAACAGAAATATGAACGAGGTTGTAGAGATGTAGTCTAACTCTCCATTTATTCTATTGGATCCATGTGAAGACTTGAAACAATGATTAATTCAATTTTGTAAGTATTATGAGAAATATGTTATGTCATAATATGTCATTAAAAAAGAGAATTTCTTGTTGATAAGTAATTAGCCTAGCATTTGTGTTAAAGATATGATCTTGTAAGAAATTTAGGGATAGTCATGTTGAATTATGAATGATAATGGGGTGAGCTTTAATTTGAGATCTTGATGCCCTTGGATGTAAGTGTTTTAGAATAGGTTTGATGAATTGAAAACTTGGTTGGGTTTCTTGCATATCGTTAAGCATGATTAACTATTAGGAATCATTTAAAGGAACTCTATTGGGGCACAAATAGTACTCCAAATATTTGGTGTTTTTTTATTAAGTAAAAAAGAAATGTGAGTTGTGGCCTTTTTTTAGAATTGGTATTGGTAAATAGTGATCTATTATATTGTTTACTCTTTGAAATGCATTGTGTTTTTTACTATCTATCAAGTGATACATAGATCATGTTTGTGCTTGTTGCTTTGAGTGCTTATTGGCATTTCAACCTCACCACTTTCATTGATAGTATTGGTTGTGACTATGGTTTGTGTGCATTGAGATATGTGTTTGGTTGTGTGCTAAGTTCCTTGTGAGGACTTGATGTATGTATTTACATGTATATTTGAGATTATTATGTTATGCTTCGATGATATAATCATAGATGTGGTGATTTTAATGATCTTAATATCTCACATTTTAATTGATTATCATAATTTCATGAATATATGATATATTTGGCATTGAACTCCGTTGGATTATTTTTATTTACTTTGAAACTATTATATATATATATATATGCAGTAAACATATTTGACATGTGAATCGAGTGTGCAGGTACAAGAATATGATTATTTCTCCACTTGATTATGCAAGTTTGAGTTATTTCCCCAATGTTGGTTATATTAGAGATGTCACTTTGGGCTGATGTGTATGGTAATGCCTATTGCTCTTAGTTTGAGTGCAAGATGAGCCCTATATTTTCCTTGCAATTTTGGATTTGAATTGGTGACAATTTTAGATTACATGCCTTGTGGAAAATGTATAAATGAATGAATTATTGTCATGGTTGTTTATTTCCCATTTGAATTTAATTGTATTTCAAAGGTTAAAGCATTGTATTTTAAAATCATGCCTGATACATTAAGAATTGAAAATTTGGGAAAGCAAAGAAAAATGTTATTTGAAATGCATTAGAAATTATAATTAAATCATTACAATTAATTTAATTATTATTCAAAATTATACTTTGGCTTTAGAAATTTCATTAAAATATTTACATTTGGAAAAGAAAAATGACAAGCATTTTTTATTTTGCAAATTATAAAATTGTGAAAAATATAATAAGAAAATAGAAATAAACTGAAAATAGATTTAGAAAAGGAAAATGAGGGGGCTTTCTAGATTCATTCTCATGTTTTTGAAAAACTCTCTCCCTCTCAAACCCTCTCATTCTCAAGTTCAAAAGATTGGATGAAATTTCTTTGGATGGGAAATGGAATTGGAAGGGAAGGATCAAGGTGTTTATATTTTGAATTTGGAAGCTCCATCATAAGACATTTTTCTTCTTTTAAAAAAACAAATAAATTTGGAAGCTCCTTTGAATTGTGTTTTTCATGGTTACCCTTATGGAAGAATATGACCTCCATTATAAATTTAATTTCATGCATTTTTATTGATTAAATTGTTTGTTTTAAAATTAGAATAATGTTCATTTTGAGCCATGGTTAAGGATTTTTTTTTTTAAATTTTTTTTTTAGAAAATGGAAATTTAATTGCAAAAGTGTGGTATTGTGCAATTTGAAATCAAAGGGTATGATTAGATTTTAAAAAATTTAAATTTAAAAATTTGAGCATTCATCAATAGGGTTTTGGGAAAAAAAGTATGGTTTTTCTTTGAAAAACAATGTTTTTAAAAATGAGATTTTGAATGATTATGGATGAATTTTAATGTGAAATAAGAAGTCTCCTTAATGATTTTTTATTTAGAATACTTTGAGACTAGGTTCAAATTTATACCTCAATTTTTTGCATTGAAATTTATATCACATCTAAACATTGTTTTGGTGTGATGAACCCAAGATTTGAGGTCTAGGGTGTAGGAAAGGAGTAGTTCTTAACATTTTCTAGGATACAAAGGGATCCCAAGATATAATAGGTGAAGAGTTACTAATCAAGTGATAATTAAACTTCACTAGGTAAATAAAAAGAACTAAGATGCTAATTTCATGGCACACTTGGAAGTGCTTGTAAAATCTCAATGTGAGTGTGAAGGATATGCCTATTGATGTGACTTAGGTATTTTACCTAACTAGTTCACCTGTGAATGACCCCGCCAAATCTGATTGAAAACTTCTGAAATTTGGCCTTGGAAATTTCATCAAACACTTTGCATACAAGGGTCATATGACTGATATAACATTTCAGCCAATTGACATTATGACAAACAATTGGCATACATCTTTATATCAACTTTAAATGCTCAATACAACAATAGATAATTCCCAATAGCTAATATATCATTGAAAATGCAATCCTCCTACAACGATGATAATGCAAGTGCCAAGACTCTTGGCTTACAACTCATATTGCCATTGCAATACTAAATCTGATATGCAAAATAATCTTCTACAGCTGCAACACTATCAATTCTATCTGACTTCAATGTTCATCTACATCAAACAAGTTCTTGGCTTACAAATGAAGATGCAACTACTCCAAATCACAATGCTAATGAATGCTGATTAAGTCAGCATTGTAAACTAACATGAGAGCTAAAAACTAATGTAATACAAATCATCAACAAGAGAACCTGGAAGTGATGGCTGTTAGCAAACAAATATTCGATTCTCCTTATACAAGATGGATTTTCCTTCAATGTTGCAGCGCCCTTCCTCATAGACGCCTAACAATGCCTTATGAATTTTCTTTGATTTTATTTCACCTCCTAGCTGCAAAATCGCCCCTGTTTATATTAGACCTTTGGATAAATTTTATAAGGCCACAAATCACCTTCGAATGCATGTCATTACTTACTAAAGCCTTTGATATGAAGTGCTGAAGATTCCTTGTCAATTCGATGCTGAATAGGAGGGGAATAAGCAAAATCGTGGCACAATATGCAAACTAATATTGACTGAAATAATGCATCAGAATTCTAGAATTCGCCCCTATTCTTGGAAATATTGTTGATATAAATTAATTAGTAGTCTTTCAGCACTCCACAAAGCTTCAAGAATGATTGTCTTGGAGCCAAGAGTTGAGCGCCCTGCTTAGAAGAATAAACCACTACAAGATGGGACCCTCATGATCAAAGTCGTGGCCTTCCAAATGGCTGGTATGATGACTGTAATTAATAAATCAGAGTTGATAAATGCAGATTGAACTTTGAATAGAAAACTTGATGAAATCAAACTCTTGAATAATGAAGTCCCGATCCACAAATGCCTCCAATTGAACTCCAAGTCATATCATGCAAGACTTTAGCATAAAAAATGCAAACTAATGAAGTCTGAAGTAAATGTCAGAATTCTAGAATATCTGATATAATAATCTGAATTGACATGATACAAATCAACCATCAAAGGAATGAAGAAAACATCAAAATGTCTCCAAATTTCACCAATAGATTTCTTCAAATTGATACAACTAAAATTTGGCCAAAGGCCATAAAATTTTGCTTTGAAGTGCAAGTAGAAAGTCTAAAGCAACTTCCTCAACTTTGCAATAATTCAAGTGATATTTCACACCCTCAAAATTGCGTACCAATTGAGAGTTTCCGTTCTCAATGGCCAAAGACAACTGCAGAAACCCTAGGCTCCACAACCATCAAACATCAACATCAACAACAACAAATCTAGATGATAGGAAATGAGCCCTCAATGCCTATTTATTCTTTTTCCTCAATAGGTCGGCCTCCTTCTAGAACTTTCCCAAGTCACCTTCTAGAAGGAATATTATTTTATTTTATTTTATTATTTTGCACTTTATAATAAAATAATTATTCATAACATAAAGTGCAAACATAACATTAGTTTATAACATGAGGTTTCTAAAAATAGAAACATATCAAAAATCATTAGAACACCTCCCATATGTAGACTGAATCATGAAACAGTCAACCAATCAATTGGGTATCTGCCAAACGATCTTCTTATCAAGTCCCATTAGCCTACGAAGATCAAGAATAGGCTAATTCCTCTAAACTCTAATGCTCATGAAAATGGGGACATTACATTCACCTAGTAGGTCCCATTCACATGTTAAGTTTACTTAAGTCTTAGGAATCTTTCTAGAAGTTTTAGTTGGCATTAGATGTTATCTTGTCTTATGTCATTTACTTCTTGTGTCTTAGGTCATTTAATTTTTGTTGTATCATGACATAGGATTAAGACACTTGTCATGATCTTGTCTAATCTTATGTCTCACCTTGGCTATATAACCAAGGGGTTCTCATGTGTAAATCAAAAATCATAATCCATGATAATCTATCATTTGCATCCTTTGATATAATAACATTATTCTCTCATAATTGATCTCGTGTGTTTTCATGAAGTTCCTAGATCTTGGGTGCTACAATCTTTAGCCAAATCTTGTATGGTGTAGAGTATTTAATACCAAATATTACATGGTATTAGAGCTTGTGTGATTGCTTCTTTCTAGTATTAATTTAGAGATCTAGATTACAAATCTTGGTGGATTTTAAAATTTTGAGTATGCTCTTTTCTTGCATCAAATGATGACCCATAGAATAAAAAATGAAAAGAAATACCATATTTAGGGGTTTTTTCTTTGTTTCTTTGTATTGCAGGTCAAAATTGGAGTTGGTTGTTGTAGATCTGAGCTCACCATTGACTTTAGAGGGTTCAAGTGTTAGCTTTGGCATTGTTTGTCATTGATGTCAGTCATATCTTTATCACTACTTTGGGTTTGCAATTTATTTGATGCAAAGTTATTTTGTAGTGCCCCTCCATGTTCAGCTCTTTCACGATGTTTGGTAAGTTTTATTTTGGGTTATTTGAATTAAATGGGCTTAATAAGGTTGTTGATTTAAAATTTGAATTAAATAAATCAAGTTTGAAATTGGATACTTTAATAATTAATTTATTAAAGTAAATTATTATGAAATAACGTATTTTATAATTAAATGCAAAGATAATTATTATATTTATTATTATTAATATTTAATTAAACAATAAGAAAATAATATGATTTAAAATAAAGTAAATTTTAATAGAATGTTATGAATGATAAATAGTAAAAGCAATATAAAAGATGGAAAGAGTTTCATGCAAGAGCATGTGCAACTCTCAACTGAAGGTTGAAAAGAAATTGAAAGCCTATTGGAGATTTTGTAGTTTTATTAGATTTTGTTCTTGAAATTAAAACAAAAGCTTTTTTTTCTTAACAGATAAATATCAGTTTTTGGTGAAGAATTGAAGGAGGGCATCTTGATTTTTTAGTTTCGAATGAAAACTCGGTCTGAAGAATAATTGTTATCAGTGGATTTTTGTTTCTGGAAGATAAGTAATTGGGGGTTTTTGGCCAGTAAACTTTTGTCTCCATTATGGATTATGCGGGGGAATTTTATTCTATTCTTTGGAGGAAGATCAATCTCGACAACTAGAAAGTAGAGAGTACCAATTTGGGAAGGAGAAAAAAATGATGTAGTACATCTTCTAGTGAATGTTTTAATATTCTTGGCGTTAAAATAAAGGTATGCCCCTCAATGCATGATATTTTAAACAAATATATATGGAAAAGAACTCTAAACTATCAAGAAGAAATTTCTTTTCTTTTCAAAGTTCCCTAATTAGAATCGTTATAGATTTTGTCTCCCTCTGTCGTTTGTTCTCTGCTTTTGACAAATTGTTTTGCTTCCTCATTGCTAAGCTTGACTTCTTGAAACAACAATCTCTTTATTCTGTGACATGTCGTTGATATGATAATAGGATTGGGTTCATTGATTATATCTAATGATAATTCTAGATGGTGCTAGTGGGACCAGTCGACATCAATACGATTACCTCCTCATTTTGCTAGAAAACTCACGTTGTTATCAAGATTCAATATGTTTATCATCACATTCCTCTAGGCATACTGTCCACTACAACAAAACATGAAATTAGTGCCAAATTTTAGTGTATTTGAGTTCATGAATTAGGAACTGCTAGCGCAAAACTCAATGCAAAATGGTATGTTCACTTTAGTGCCAAATTTATCGCCAAATTTAACGTTGGGTTTAGCGTCGGGTTTAGTGCCTAATTTAGCTCCGAGTTTAGTGCCAATTTTTGTTGCTTCTAGTTTGGCTTCTGATTTTGCTTCTTGTGTTGCTTCCATGTTTGCTTCTAGTTTTGCTTCGGGTTTTGCTTCCAGATTTGCTTCTAATTTTGCTTCCAATTTTGCTTCCAGTTTTGCTTCTAGATTTGCTTCCAATTTTGTTTCCAATTTTGCTTCCAATTTTTCTTTCGATTTTACTTCTAGTTTTGCTTCCAAGATTGCTTCTGGTTTGCTTCTAGTTTGGCTTCCATTGTTGCTTCCTTTTTTGCTTCTAAAAATGCTTCTTGTTTTTTTTCCATTTATTAGTTTAGTATGTTTTATTTCAATTTAATTAGTTAAATATATCATGCGTCTTAAATAACTCATATGATTATAGAGTAAGTAAATTAAATAATATGTTTTATTTCAATTTAATTAATTAAATATATCATGCCTCTTGAATAACTCATATGATTATAGAGTAAGTAATTTAATTATTTAACCATATGATTAAATAACAAGATAATTATTATAATATGATCATCATTTATAATTAAAACAAGTGAGTCAAATATCTATATAAGTAGATCAAAACAAGTGATTAAAACAAGTGAGTCAAATATGCCACTAGATTAATAACATGTCAAAATTATACATGTCCAACAGTCGGCATAAGTCAAAATGACACATGTACAAATGATATAAGTAAAAATGATAAATTATATAACTCAAAATGATACATGTCCAAATGATATATTTCAAAATGATACATGTCAAAATGATACAAGTCAATAATATGGTACTGTAGGCCGTGAAAATGAAACATATGATAGTAACCATGAAAAGAAGCATCATAATGACATATCAACAATGATCCATGATGCAATCTATATGATCATGAATGTCACTGGCTACTAACAGCAACTGCCTCATCATCATCATCATCACCATCGTGATCATCATCATCGTCATCATCATCGTCATCAGCCTTGGTGTCTTTTGTATCTGTGTCATCGTCATCCTTTGCCATGTGATCTGTACCAGAAGCAACATATTCTGGATCTATATATCATGAGGATCATCTTGATCTTCTGGAAGACCCGTGTTCTACAAAAAAAAACATTTAAAATAAAAAAAATTATTTATTTCATGCAATAATTTATTTCTCTATTATATATCTAATATTACAACATGTGAAACAAAACCATAATTATATTACATCATATCAAAGTGCACATACCATAATAAAATTTCATAAAATTTACAACTAATATGTCATTCTAGTGATGTAAAACATACAACAATTCTAATAAAAGTTAGTAAAATATGCCAACATTTGGTGGAAGAGGAAGAAAGATGACTGGAACTCTGGAGGCCCATCATAATGGATTTTAGTATTCAACCATGAGAGCATAAGAGATTTGATATCATGTATCAAAACATTAAGCATGCATTCTTCCAGCCAGCGGAGAAGGAGATGATTACTTTGCTTCATTTTCATTTGCATAACCATATCATGGTGTGAACCAAGAAGACCAAGGATGTCTAGTTTTATGTGGAGGTAATGGATGTGGTCCAAACTTTAGGAGGGGCAAGAAGGTCAATGTACCTGATGATATTGAGGAAAAAAAACAAGAGAGGGATAGGAAAAATAAAATCAATGCAGAGTTTCAAGGATTTTTCAAGCAAATAACAGAGCTATGGGAGCAACCTCATCTAAAAGATTTTGAACTAGAGTTTGATATACCATTTAGAGAGCTTTGTTTTCATGGAGTTCCTTTCAAAGCGTCTTCTTTTATTGTTTCTACGGTAAACTATTTGATAGACTTGGTGGAATTACATTTCTTAGTAATCACTATTAGTGAGATTGAGATTGTTAACCTTGAGAGAGTAGGACTAAGGCATTTGATATGGCTATTGTTTTCATCCTATACAACCATTGCAAGAAAAGTTAAGCTAGCATCAAATAACCAACAATTTTGAAAATAACATGAAAACTTTTAGTTGCTGCTATGTTAGGAATAAAATAAAAGGAAATAATGTTCCTTCCAGTGGCTTGATGATTGCAAATGAGGATTCATGATGAAATTCAATCTTATTGGGTTAAAATCCATTTTTTTTTTTATGAAATAGATCAATATATAGAACTTAAATGGAAATAGATACAACCTATCCTCATGTTGGTACCCATATGAAACTAACCTCTTGTTCTCCCTTTTGTCATCGTTTGAATTTTGATCCTGTATCCATCCAATCAATTGTGGTTCTCGTAGTCAATTTTTTAAGTCATCTTGTCATTGTCTTTTCTTTGCTAAGATAGAGAGAAGTGATCATCAACAAGTTTGATAAAATATGACATTTAAATAATAGTATGTAAGAGCAGAAAACAATGAAGTTCTCGGTTGGTGTTGACTACAACGAAAGAAAGAGGACTATGGAATGGCTAAGGCATGAGGTTTGGATCAAAAATACTCTTTTCCCTTGGCACATATTTTTTTGGTCCAGTCATCATGAACCAAGAAGACCAAGGATGTCTAGTTTTATGTGGAGGTAATGGATGTGGTCCAAAATTTAGGAGGGGAAAGAAGGTCAATGTATGATCCTTATGAAATTGAGGAAGAACAACAAGAGAGGAACAAGAAAAATAAAATCAATGTAGAGTTTCAAAGATTTGTCAAGAGAGTAGCAGAGCCATGGGAGAAACCCCATCTAAAAGATTTTGAACTAGAGTTTGATATACCATTTAGGATAAAACATCAATAATGAGAATATTAACAAAAAATCAAAAGTGAATAATACATAATCTATGTTGTAAAGTTAAAAAGCCTTACAAAAATACATATAAAACTCCAAAACATTTTCCATTTGTTCTCTAAAGTTTAGTCCAATCAACCAAAGCAAGAAACATATATCTTATTACTATTTAAATCAAAAGAAGATATCTGATATACAATTCAAAACATCAACATATGAGCTAATTTGTTAAAGTACCTGTTCTCCTTCAAGTACCGATTCCTTGATAAACTCAATTTGGTCCTCAAATACATACCTGTCACAAGTTTCAAAGGAATATATCATGAGAATTTGACCATGACTATATGTAACAATCTAAAACATTCATAATTAGAGACAAGTGCTTTACAAATTCTACTACACATTGATGCATTCTTCATGTTGAAACGAGTGTTTAGAGTTATGCTAACCACATTCATGTCTTGAGGGAATCTCACTGTCTAAGGAAGAAGTCAAAGTGCCTTGGAGCAGCAATAACATTCAACATCGACCATATTTGAGACAAAATCGCATTCATTTTTGTGGCATGATGTGTCTAAAGTCATTAACGGTGTTTTGAGGGCTTTTCTAATTTTATGCGATGACTTCTTCTCTTTGAGAATCTTTGAAACAGTTTCAGATTAGCTTTTGCACAGATGTTTGAATTTGGAGCGGAATTTTTGAGTTATGCGGCCTTTGAAGAATCGAGCATGTGTAAAGGCGTGGAGTGCTAAGTGAGTCGTGATGCTACAAGTGCTAATTACTTAAAAGGAAAAATGAAAAAAAAACATTTGTTTTACATACCAGGCTATTTACTTATAAAATATGGGAATGACAGATGTGCTAATTGCTAATTATCCAGCCATATTCATTACAAACCATGATCAAATGCTAGGTAAGATATTACCGTAAGTATAGAAAAGGAAAAATGAAAAAACAAACATTTGTTTTACATACCAGCTACCCCTTGTTTGATTTTCCACATAATGTGAAAACAAATGTGAAAATGAATTTCTTTGTAGATATAAAAGTAGTGCCATGGTAACTGTTTGGCTCCATAACATAAGAAAGTTGTTTGAAAAGCTTTCTCAGCCACATAATGTTCATGAGTTCCAAAATCAGAAATCTAATACAAAATTGTTCACTTGACCTTGAAGCTTCAATTAGTATGCTTATAGGATTTTATGTTGTAAAAGTATATTCTAGTGGCTTAAAGAAAATAGTGAACAACTAAAAGAATTTCCGTTGATCCATTTCGCCAACACAAACCTATACAAAACATATTAATATCCTTTTAAGATTGTTCCACCCAACATAAGAAAACTTGGATTCCTCTTTTCACCAAGAGAAAGCCAAATCCTTCACCTCCTCATGTAAACATAAGAAAAATTTATTGTCAACCCGTCAATTACTTAATAATAACTCACTTTCTAGCAACACGTAAACATAAGAAATGTATAACTTCATAAAATATTATTTATGGGGCAATTTAAAATTAAAAAGATGTGTACTTTCTGCTATTGCAAGGAGCTTGATGGATTAATCCTCACCCTTTATTGTAAACTCAATGTACTTTCCTCTCTATATAAATGCAATCACTTTCTCTTGTAGAAAATAAGGAATGACTAAAAAGAAAAAGAATTGTTGAAACAATGCCAATTTATTTGAATCAATACAAATAGAAGTTCATGTGTTGCTGTTGTATGAGTTTTTTTTATTGGTTGGATGTGGTTTTCATGGTTCATTTTACCCTTTCGATTATTTAAGTTTCATTTATGATTAATTATTTAGATTGATAATGTAGATCAGCGAGAAGACTCTTTCCACATGTTGAGTTTAAAGTTTCATTTTGCTAACACAAAAGTGTAATTTTTTTTTGTTTCAGTCTACTATTGATTCTAACCTTGAAATCAAGGGTCAACAACAACTAGATCAGTCTAATTTGATGGAAAAACAAGAAAATATCAACCCAACAATTAACAAAAAATCATGGATAGCGAAGAAGGAAGTTATTCCAATTGATATGAAAGAGTTACAATCTAATTTTCTTAAGGTAAATGATCAAACTCTTGATTGTACCATTCCAATACATCACCAGGATCAATCATATCAAGCTTGTACGGTTGTTTTAAAGGAGTATCAAGATTATCTAAATAGTGAAAATCAAGGTGATACAATGTTATGAGGTGATATTGACAACATAGGTCTAGTAATACAAGTGGAAGAAGACCAACCTAGAAAATGGAGAAAGTATTGTGAATGGCCGCAACCATAAAAGGTTTTCAAAACCCCAAAAATAGTAAACAAAATGTAGGAAAGTTCTCCATTCCATAAGTATTATATTTTTCTATCATGGGTCGAGCCTAAAACTAGGTTATCTTCTGTAGAAAGTGAGGAAATAAAATGGTATGGCCGTAGCTTGGGTAGAGGAGCACACTTTTTCTTTTGTTTCTACATAGAGGACAATTTTTTTCTTTCAAATCATGCTCAAATTGAGCTCATTTAAGAAGAGAATACATATGATGAAAGCATAGAAACTCACCCAGTTTTTGTGTGAAGAGAGGAACCATCAAAACTTGAGTGCCTCTGGCCTTCAAAACTCAAGCCAAGCACGTCCATGGTGGCCCGAGGTAATGAGATATAAATAGAGGAAACAAACATAGAAAAATGCATCTGAAATTCACTCATGGCCGTGGCCTAGAGGATCTAAATCCTCCAAAAATGGAGTCAAAATGACCCAGAACAAAGAAGAAACAACTTACCATTAAGTTCCTAAAGGAAAATTGACACCAAATCAACATAGCAGTGCATAAAATGTTTGATTTTCAGGCTCAAACCCTAAGTTTCCATGGTGGCTGTGTGCCAAGTTCTCTAGAAATGGAAAAGTGCAAAATGAGGCGAGAAATGTGGAAGTTTTATGTTTTGTGGTTAGGGTTTCATGTTGCCCTAGCTCGCCCTTATATTTTTATCACATTGATTTACAATTAAAGTGCCTTGACTAATACTTTATCTCATTGTTCCTAGGTTCTATGCCTTAGGTTTTCCTATGGTTTTGAATAAAAACCATATAATTTCATGCCTTATTTTCTTTATGATTTTTATAGAAAATAAAGATAGGTATTATACTTGGCCGAGTTTAGGCAAGTCTCGTAAGCAGGACTCAGAAGGCAGGGTTTGAAAGTGCAAAAAAATTCATGAAATTTAAAGTTAAAACTTTTTTTTTTACTTATTGCGAATGCAAAATGATGTACACCATGAAGGTTTGTATGGTTTTGGAGGTCTTAATTTGGGCTTGGTGGAGGGGGCTCCGCCCCTCAACCTGGGACCCTGCAAGGGGCGCTGCCTCCAGAACCCTACAAGGGGCATTGCCCCCAGACCCCTACAATGGGCGTTACCCCTTGAACCCACTAGGGGCATTGCCCCCAGACCCCTACAAGGGGCGCTACCCCTCGACCCCAATGGGGGAATTACCCCCAGACCCCTGCAAGGGGTGTTGCCTCTTGACCCCATTGGGGGAATTTCCCCCAGACCCCCACAAGGGGTGTTGCCCCTTGACCCCATTGGGGGTGTTGCCCCTTGACCCCACTGGGGGCGCTGCCTCCAAACCCCCATGAGGGGCGCTGCCCCTTGACCCCGCTGGGGGTGCTACCTGCAAACCCCTACAAGGGGCGTTGCCCCTTAACCCCATTGGGGGCATTGCCCCTTGACCCCACTGGGGGCGTTGCTCCTTGACCCCACTGGGGACATTGCCCCCAACCCCCGCAAGGGGCGCTAACCCCAAACCCCTATGAGGGGTGCTGCCCCTTGACCCCACTAGAGGCATTGTGCTTAGACCCCCACAAAGGGCACTGCCCCTCAACCCATTAGGGAAATCACTTTGATACTTGAGATTATGGCTACTACATCATCTAGGACCTATCTTAGACACATTCGTAGGAAAGATGTAGGCTCTTTTGAGCCATAGAATTCTAGTTATTATTTTGAATCTTTTGATATTTCATATTTGTTTGGAACATTTGATGTCATGGATTTCATATTCGATGATTTTTGTATACATTCGACTCTTTGACTATATAGCTAAGTGTGCTATTTCCTTGAGCAACTCGGCTACAATTTATGTTTATAACTTTATACTTATATGATCAATATATACTTGTGTTAGTGACGAGGACCTTGATTGGGTTGACTAGGTTGATAGAGAGGTAGAGGCTATAGCCATGACAAAGGAGGAGGCTAAAGCACGAGCAAACACATCCACAACTAATGTTGGTGAGGGTGGCATGGAGTCACAAGCAGAGACTATGGTTGCAGTTGCTACATAATCTAGGACCCACTTTAGATTCCTTTGTAGGAAGGATGTAGACTCCTTTGAGCCATAGAATTGTAGTTATTGTTTTGATATTTCATATTTGTTTGGAACATTCGATGTTATAGATTTCATATTCCATGAGTTTTGTATACATTTGACTATATTTATATATCTAAGAATGTGCTATTTCCTTCACCAACTCAGCTACAATTTATGTACTTTATACTTATGTGATCGATATATACTTGTCTATGTGATCAAATTTTCTTCTATTTAATGATGTTATTGTGTCTTTAAGGTTTATTCAATAAAGCATGCTTGAAACAAGTTTTAAATCCTTAAAAATCTCTAAATTTCTAGTGTTTTTTCATTTTGTAGAGTCTGCGCCGAATCTTGAGTCCCAAGTCGAGTCACCCTAGCCGAGTTCAAGCCGAGTCCAAGTCTCATTACTATGATTTAAATAAAACTAAAATGAATATGAATTAAATATATAATTTAATCATTAAATTATGATTTTAATTATTATAATTTAAAAAAATTTTGTGATTGTGATTGTGATATTACATTAGATTCCTTGCACCCTAAGATTTTTTTTAATTAAAATAGATCTGCCTCTTGCATTTCTTCCAAACCATTCATATTATTATTGTGAAAAATAAATTCTAAATAATGATTAATATTCAACATATAAATTTTATTATTATTTATCTATTTTATAATATTTAACAAATTAAATATTACAATTTTTAATTGAAAAGAAGATAAAAATGCCATTTATTTCAAATGCTATTAAATCTCAAATTTAAGATCATACCATTATCTTCATATTATCGTTTAAAAATATTTTTTAATCTTTTACTCAAAAATCTTAAACATGGGAAAATTTGTAGATGATTGAATGTAGAAATGAGGTGTATTATGCAATAAAATGTACAAAAGGGATATAGTTGAATTTTTATGCCCTTGCAGTCACACCAAAGGTATAGGGTTGAGGGTCCAATGTACAGGGTAGAGGGTATAGGGGTTGAGGGATTAGGGCTTAAGGGTTGAGAGTTGAGGGTAGAGGATAGAGGGTTGAGGGTTTAAGGGTCGGGGGATTAAGGGTTGAGGGTTGAGGGATTAGGGTAGAGAGTTTACTTGGGTTTAAGGGTTGAGGGTTGAGGGTTGAGGGTAGAGGGTAGAGGTCAGTTTAAGGATTTAGGGTTTAAGGGCCAAGGGACATTGAGGGTTTAGGGTTTAGGGTTGAGTGTTTAAGGGTTGATGGTTTAGGGTTGAGGGAGTAGGGTAGAGAGGGAGGACCAATGGATGGAGTGAGGGATGGAGGGAGAAGTGAGATAGAGACAAGGAGAGAAGAGGAGGGAGGGGCAGCGATATATATATGAGGGTTGAGGATCCAATATATAGGGTAGAGGGTTGAGAATTGAGGGTATAGAGTTTAGGACCTATAGGGTTGATTGTTTAGGGTATTGGGTTGAGGGTAGAGGGTAGAAGAAAGGTTTAAGGGTTTAGGGTTGATGGTTAAGGGTTGATGGTAGAGCATTTAGGGTATATAGTTGAAGGATTAGGGTTGAGGGTCCAATGTATAGGGTAGAGGGTATAGGGGTTGAGGGTTTAGGGTTTAAGGTTGAGAGTTGAGGGTTGAAGGATTAGGGTTGAGTGTTGAGGGATCTTTTGATGCAAGTGAAATGTAGGAAAGAAATTGAAGGCCAGTGAATATTGGGGAAGGATTTTTTTTTCTATCACTCCTAATCCCTCAACCCTTGATCTCTGCTAGACCAAAATAATTAGGCACTAAATCTAGCTCTAAACCCAATGCTAAACCCAGTCCTAAGCCCGACACTAAACCTGACGCAAAACCCGACTCTAAATCGAGTGCTAATTAGAGCCTAATTTAGCGCCTACTTGGCACTAAATCCGACACTAAACCCGACGCTAAACCTGATGCTAAACCCGACGCTAAACCCGACGCTAAATCCAGCATTGAAGGCCAGTGAATATTGGGGAAGGATTTTTTGTTCTAACACTCCTAATCCCTTAACCCTTGATCCCTGCTAGATCAAAACAATTTGGCGCTAAACCCAATGCTAAACCTAATGCTAAACCCGACAGTAAACCTGACGCAAAACCCGACGCTAAATTGAGTGCTAATTAGAGCCTAATTTAGCACCTACTTGGTGTTAAATCTGACACTAAACCTGATGCTAAACCCAACGCTAAACCTGGTGCTAAACCCGATGCTAAACCCGATGCTAAATCCAACGCTAAACCCAGTGCTAAACTCGGCACTAAACCCGACACTAAACCCAACGCTAAACCTGACACTAAACCCAGTGCTAAACCTGGCGCTAAACTCGACACTAAATCTGATGCTAAATCCAACGCTAAACCGGCGCTAATTAGCGCCTAATTTAGTTCCTACTTGTTTTGATTGGCGCAAAAAATGCCAAAAATAGTGCCATCTCGATAAATAGCGCCAACTTTTTCAAAAAATTGGAGAAAAATACATTAAAACAGTGGGTGGAAGCAAAAAAAGGAGCAAAAAAGGGAGCTAATCACAAGGATTAGTTGTAGTGGTCGCACATTTCATGTTCCTTATTCATGCTTCTATTTTTGCATGTCGATTTACCTGGGAACTTGCAAATGTTGCAAGTAACAAATATTCCTTTCTTTATTATTTACTATAGCTTTGCACCTACCCATCATATTGCATAAGCCTCGAGCTGTTGGGTATTTGATTCTTTGTATGGTGATCGCACACTTCAAGCTGTGATTTGATGAGTTCAATTTATGGCTTAATTTTGATAGAGTTTATTATCCATTTTTTGTAGTTGTTATAGACCTTGATACTTGGATGTTGACATTTTCATGTTATTTCCTCAAAACCCTAGACATTGGGCATGAGCTTATTTTTGCAACCTTTAAATGACATTGATATGCTATATGAACTATCTATGTTAATTTTGCATGTGGATTAATGAATTTTACTTTAAGATAGTTATAGATATGCAATTGTTGTGCGTAATAATGTTGTCATGCAGATATAATTAGAGCCTACAAAATTGAGGAAGATTTTGCCAGCTGGTCGTTTTCCATAAAGGTCAACAAATTGATCATTCAAAGGTCAATGGAGGGAAGACTCTCAATGGAGGGAGATTCCTAGTTCAAATCAAAAATTGTAATTGCCTTGTAAATGGTCATAATAGTTTGTTGAGCGAATATAGGAGCTACTATTATGCTAGATCTGCGTTAAGGAAAACTGACTTGACCAGATTCCACGCATGCATAACCTCCTTTCCACTTTCTATTCTCTAAAGCTGCATCCTCCTAATCTGTTGGAGTTGACCACCTTGATAGGTAGTTAGTTAGTAGTTTTTCCTCCTATAAATAAGACACAAATGCTCCTTCTTAGATGGTTGATTAATCTGATGTTGTACTCACATTATTATTTTTTCAGTAATACAGTTATGCTGCTCTATTGTAATCATGCTTTCCAATGAAGAAAATGAAGTTATGAGCTTGTTGCATTTGAGTTTACATTTGTTTTAAGGGATACTCATCCAAGGTGGCCCACTTGGTGAGAATTCCATCCTTTAGCTTAGTTGTTACTTTTCTATGCAAATAGTTACGAATCTAGCAACTGTCTATTCTTGCAGCCACAAGAATTACATTCTATGATTATTCCTACAACCAAAGCAGATAGAGTAGTTTCCTGTATGTTTGTTCAGATTTTCATTTCTATCATGCACTTAAACTTAGTATAGTTGTTGGTTGATGTTCAACACTCATGTTATTTCTTCTAAGCAATTTACTTTCAAAATTATATCTTTCTTAGTTGTAGAATGAAGATGGCTACTATGGATTCCTAGTGCACATACTGTGCTGATCCATTTCAAGTCTATGTCCCTGGGTTGACAAGTTAAATGCACCTTCATGATAATTAAGATAGCTATTGAACTTAGATGTCCAATCTATGAATCACAACTTTAAGGGTTTAGTTTTCAAATCATTATAGGAGGCCAACATTTTTGGTACCATTTCTAGGGATGGTGTCAAACTAGGGAGTTATTTGGAGTCATTGATAGTTTCTTTCTTGTTGTAGTGTTTCTAAAAGTTTGTTCTTAGTATACCCCT
This sequence comes from Sequoia sempervirens, assembly GCA_007258455.2. Taxonomy (NCBI): domain Eukaryota; kingdom Viridiplantae; phylum Streptophyta; class Pinopsida; order Cupressales; family Cupressaceae; genus Sequoia; species Sequoia sempervirens. The sequence goes on along the minus strand of VDFB02324142.1, from coordinate 24,838 downwards.
CATTTAGGAAAGTAATGATCCACCCTTCTTTTTCCAATTCTTTGTGTGAGTTGGTTGATATTGAGTTGATACCATATGCATAGAGGAAGGAGGAGAGATGCTCATGGGAGATTACTTCCTAATAACCCTGATCCATTCCAACTAGTTGAGCATGAAAATCAGCCAAGAGATGATGAAGAAGAAGAAGCACACCCTTTTGTTGATGCATTTCCCAATCTAACTAGTTCTGATACTTCCTCTAAAGACCAAAATCAGGTTGAGAATCCCTTTGATTTGGAACTCCATTAGGCAGGCATGGGTGATGCAAATAGAAACAGACCTAACCAACCAGCTTTTCCTTTCCCCATTGCTCATCAGAATGAAGACAACCTAAAAAATATCCCTGCTTCAATCCTTCGTAAGTTCTATGAACTTGTCACAAAAGACCTTGATACTTTCTTGTTTGATTTTGATATCCTCTGCAGAAGCTATGACTATACCACTAATACTCATAGGCTTAAGCTGTTCCCTACCACCTTGAAAGAGGCTGCATTAAGATGGTTTTTGAGCCTAGGCATAAATACTGTGGAGACTTGGGATGACATGAAGACAAAATTCCTTGAGAAGTACAAGGAGTATTGTAAGGGTAGTGACATGAGAGGAGATGACATATTTAGGATGCATTAGAAGGAAGATGAGATTTTAGAGGATTACATTTCAAGGTTTTTGTTTTTCCTACAAAAATCTCCACACCATACTCATTGAAGAATCACAAAAGTTTCTCTTCCTAAGAGGAATTAATGACAATTGTAGTAATGCTTTGGACTTGATGGGAGGAGAAGCTATCACCCAAGTCCCTTGGGATGATATCAAGAAGATATGTCAGAACTATTCTAGGGCAGCTTCAAGGAAAGGGAGAGCTTATGAATCCTCTATGGGTAAGTCATCTACCAGTGGAGTTTCAAGGATGGAGATTACTCACTTGCTGGCAGACTTCAAACAAGACATCATAAACAATTTGGCTACTCAATTGGATACACTTCAAGCAAAGAAGAAACAAGAGGAGGTAGAGGCAATGTTCGTAGAATATTGCCCTCATTATAGACAAAAGAAGGACTACAGATGCAAAATGGTAGCTAACATTGATAGTAAGTAGATCCCACTTGAGTTCAACCCAATCCAGGGTGATGATGATCAAGTCTACTACATTGCACAAATGAGACCATGGGCTCCAAGACAAGGTATGCCACTAGATCCATTATCCTTTATTGGGCCTTATTTTAATTCTTATGCATCGGGTAACCAATGGTAGCCCCCATATCCATCCAAATATGGAGGATATCCACCACAACCTTGGAATAACCCTCCAAATATCTGGTCTAATCACCAAAACTCTCACCCCAGTGGCAACAAACTTAGGGGAATTGGCAGTAGTTTCAGGGAAATTGGCATCCACCTCTAGGAAACTGGCAACAAACATCTCAATGGAGGGGAGGACAACAATGGCCAAACCAGACAACCAGTTACATGCAACCACCTTCTCAGCCCCAATGACCTACTATAATGCCTCCTCCTACCAGTTCAAGTTCAAACACACCTAGACCTACTTAGCTACCAGCTCAGCCCACGCCTAACCCAAATAATAAACCACAACAACAACAACCAATATAATTTGCTAATCCAAATCAATTTCCTACATATGTTGTGAGTGAAAGTGACATCCACCTATGTTCAGGAACTACTTTTCCAACTCCTTCCACACCCATTATTACTAAGCTTCTTGTGGAAGAGGAAGAGCATCTGAATGTCCCCATTTAGCCAAGTGTACCTAAAAATCATGAACCAGTCCCAGTCCAATAAACTGAACAAGAACCACCATTTCCTCAAAGGTTGGAAATTGCTAAACGAAAGGAAGAGAAGGAGGAAACAACCTTTGACATCCTAGATTAGTTGAAGCATATATGTGTCAAGATACCTCTATTTCAGGCCATAAAAGATGTTCCCATATATGGCAAAGTAATTAAGGAAGCATGCCTCAAGAAGTTAGGAAGGAAAAAGAAAGACCCCACTATGGTTCATGTGGTGGGATAGTTGGCTGTCATCATGCTTGGGAAAGTGACTATTCCCAAATACAATGACCTAGGTAGTCCTGTGGTAGGAGTTTTTATAAATGGGATCCAAATAAAGAATGCTCTAATTGATTTGGGAGCAACAATAAATGTGATGACTAAGGATATCCTGTAGCAACTAAATGTTGTAAGAATGAGACCCACTCCTACTATCCTATAGCTTGTTGATGCTTCCACTATTAAACCTGATGGTATAGTAGAAGATCTTGTTGTAACTCTAGACTCTTGGGAGTACCCTACAGATTTCATGATTCTATCTCCAAAATATACACTAGGCGGGTATCCCATTATCCTAGGGAGGCCATGGTTAGAAACAAAAAATGCCTATATTGGATATTGGATAGGAGACATGACCATTTATGATGGGAAGAGCACCAAAAAGCTTGTTCTCTATCCTCTTGCTCAACCATCCCATAATATGGATAACCCCATATGGCCACATGTTGGTGAATAGGTCGAGGAAGTCAATTCTGTGGCACAACTTATGATGTTCAGAAAAATTTCTTTCATGCAACTTCAAGAAGAAGATGAAGTATTGTCTAACATAATTCAAAACCATTGTGAGGTGTAGGAAGCATCACCCTCTCATGCATCTGGTTCTATTGGTCTAGTGAAGACACTTCTACCCGCTCTTCCTGTAGTTGAACTTCCTGTAACAACAAGTATGTCTCATACATTGCTGCCACATGAACTCAAGGTACCAAGCATTAGTGAAGAAACTATGATAGAGTTAAGTACACAAGTGCAAGTGTCAAAAGGGAAATATGTAAATATTAACAAGCTGAGTGAAGAACAACATATGTCATTGACAAACTTACTGAAGACCCACCAACATGCATTTGCATGAGACTATCGTGATATGAAGGGATTGGATCCTAAGCTCTTCACTCATAGGATATACATCAGAGATAACTGTACACTAGTGAGGTAGCCACAAAGAAGAATTAACCCTGCATTGAGAGAAATTATAAAAGGGGAACTACAAAAATTGCTAGATATAGGATTTATCTACCCCATTTCAGATAGCCAGTGGGTGTCTCCATTGGTGATTGTGCCCAAAAAGGGAGGGAAGTGGAAAGTTTGTGTTGATTATAGGGAACTCAATACTGCCACTAAAAATGACCATTTTCCCCTTTCTTTCATTGACCAAGTTTTAGATTCACTTGAAGGAAAGCAATACTTTTCTTTTCTAGATAGATTCAACAACTCTAACTAGATAAAAATTGCACTTGAGGACCAAGAAAAGACCACCTTTACTTGTCCATTGGGGACTTATTCCTACTCAGTACTTCCATTAGGCTTATGCAATGCACCTGCAACTTTTCAGAGGGCATTCATTAGCATATTTTCAGATATCTCACATGATTGCATGGAGATTTATATGGATGCTTTTACTACCTATGGTGCTGATTTTAATGAAGCATTGGAAAATATCAGGAGAGTCTTATAGAGATGTGAAGACCATAATCTGTCTTTAAATAGTGAAAAGTGCTTCATGATGATGTAGGAAGGTGTAGTCCTTGGCCACTACATCTCTCACCAAAGAATTCAAGTAGATCTTGCCAAGATTGAGGTGATCACCAATCTTCCTATACCTACAAAAAAAAAGATTGTCGGAACTTTTTTGGGACATGTAGGTTACTATAGGCATTTTATCTAAGATTTTAGCAAAATGGCAGCACCATTGTACAATTTCCTAACTAAAGATGTTGAGTTTCAATGGACAAAAGACTACGACAAGGTATTCTCTAATTTGAAAGCAGTTTTAACACATGCTCCTGTACTCAAAGGTCTTAATTGGGAGCTTCCTTTTCACATTCACACAAATGCATCAGACTATACTATAGGAGCAATTTTAGGATATAAAGAAGGAGCTATTGAGAATGCTCTTTATTTTGTCAGAAAAAACCTACAAGGAGATGAATTCAATTATACAGTGACAAAAAAGGAAATGTTGGCAGTGGTCTATGCCCTTAACAAATTCAAGCACTACATAACAGGCTATTAGATCTTTGTGCACATAGACCGTGCAACCATCAGGTACCTCATGAATAAGCCCCTGATTTTAGGTACGCTAGCAAGATGGTTGTTGCTGATGTAGGAGTTTTACATAACCATTGTTGATAAACCAGGGAAGGCCAATGTTGCGGACTTTCTTTCAAGGCTGACTACATTAGATGACAATCAAATCATTGATGACTCTTTCCCTGATGAACATTTATTTTCTATTAGTGTGCATACACCCTGGTATGCTATAGCTAATTATTTGGTCACAGGGAGAGTTCCTCCTCATTTCTCTCCAAAAGAGAGAAGGGTGCTCATTGAGAAAAAATTTCCTTTCTCATGGATTGCAGGATGTTTGTTTTACACTGGACTAGACCATGTCATGAGGGGATGTGTGAGGGAAGATGAGACATATGATATATTGCATGCATGTCACAATGAACCCTGTGGAGGGAATTTTGCAGCCAAGAGGACAACAATGAATATTTTGAACACAAGATATTACTATCCCACAGTCCACAAGGATGCAAGGAAATATACAAAGAAGTGTGATAGATGCCAGAGGATGGGCTAGCCAACCAAATCTGATGAGATGCCCTTTTACCACCAGGTAGTAATCAATCCATTTGATAAATCAGGATTGGATTTTATAGGATCCATTGATCCTCCATCAAATGGTAAATCCTATATCCTGGTTTGCACTGATTATGTAACCAAGTGGGTAGAAGTTAAAGCAATGAAGCATGTAAGAGATAATAAGGTTGCATAATTTCTTTATGAGGAAATTTTCACTCGTTATGGAGTTCCAAGGGAGATAGTGACTGATCAAGGGGCACAATTTACATCAACCTTTGTCACAACACTAGTTAATGAATATAATGTGAAGCACATGAAGTCTACTCCTTATTACCCTCAGACCAATGGCCAAGTTGAGGTGATCAATAGGGAAATTGAAGCCATTCTTACCTAAACAGTGGCTATCTATAGGAAGGATTGGGAAAATAGGCTGCCAGAAGTTATTTGGGCCTATCAGACCACCTGGAAAACAACCACAGGCTTCACTCCTTTTGAGTTATTGTATGGAAAGACACCTATGATGCCCATTGAATTTGAACATAAGACTCTTAGGTCTGCATTGGACTTAGGGATGGATAACTCTAAGGCACAAAAGGATAGAATTATGTAGCTAAATAATTTGGATGAGATGAGAAAGATAGCCTTGCATCACACTGAGGTAGTGCAGAATCATAGAATAAAGTGGCATGACAAATTCATAAAGGACAAGAAATTCTAGCCAGGTGACTGGGTGCTCCTTTATGACTCCAGATATTAGGATAATGCTGGTAAGTTGCAGATAAGGTGGCTAGGACCATATGAGGTTGTTGAAGTCTTTCCCAACAGAGTTGTTTAGCTCACTACCATTGATCCTGTGAGATTTAAGCTTCTTTTCAATGTTCATCGCCTCAAATTGTATCACAAGCCAACTTCAAAGGAGGAATTCATGCAACAATTCACTCAGCATGCAACACCTGAACTTCCTGTAGCTGAAGGAAACAAACCTAGTGTCCTTCCTTCTGGCTAAACAAGGTACATAAATTGTCATAATAAAGACTTCCACTTTTGTGGGAGTCCAATTCTTCATTAATCCACCCATCCGCCCATCCATCTCCATGTTTCTCCCTCTTCCATCACACCACCATAACTTCACTTTATTCCACTTCACTTCGTTCCATCTCCACTTTCATTAATTTCTCAACTGACTTCTTAAAAGGTGACTGATACTTCCTCAATATTCTTTGCAACAAATATTCCAAGAATTTAGGTACATGCGCATCAATTTGTTATATCTTAATTATCTTTTAGTACATTTATTTAATTCATGTACATTAATGTAGATGTTCTCCATAACATGTAATTATCCCTTGCCCTGTCAAATCGTCATTACTACTTCGCATGTGAGGACACATGCTCAAATTTAGGTTGGGGGGGAGTGTGAACAACATGTCCACATGTTAGTCCACGTTGGTCCATGTCAACAAAATTTAAAGTGAGCTAATTTGAAGTCTGAGTGAGGTGATGACTCGCATGTGTGAGATGACACCACACTGCCACCATTTTTCTTGATTGTATTCTTCATTTATTACTCCTTACTGCCTTGATTACCTCAGTTATAATCCTAAATTGCAAAAAAGGTAAAGTTCATACGACATTGGTGTTGGGAATTCAATAGTGTTGCAGGAAGGTGAAATATGGGCTTTCAGAAAAAGATTATAGGAAGGGAAACCTTGTAGAGTGCTTGTTGATTGAGGGTAGTTGAACGATGGGAGGTCAGTTAATTAGAAATGAACCTACGATTCATGATGTAGTACTACAGGATGCACCTTCCCAGGTTGAGTTCAAAAATTGTGGATGGCTAAATTATTTCTTGAAGCTTAATGGTTATAATGAAGACATTGCACTGAAATTTGTGCAAACATTGTCTGAAGGAAAGGCCTTGGTAAAAGGGTTGGAGTTAATAGCTACTGAAGAGAGGATTGCATAAGTTATAAGGTTTTCTGTCGATGGTGAGAATTACTCTACTACCAGAGATGCAAGGTCAGCTAGGGATGAATTTACTAAACTTGGTGACCCTCCATTGGATGTGGACAAGCAAGGTGAAAAGAGGACCTCTCTACCTAAGCCGTGGAAGCAAGTAGTTGTCCACATTGTGAAGTACATCACTTGTGAAGGCCGCCAATCAAACCTACATTTTGTGCACTTAAAACTCTTGAATCATATGAGGCATGGGAGAAGAATAAATGTGCCAAATGTGTTATATTATCTCCTTTCAATATGGTGGCTAAAACTCAAAAAGGTAGGGATAATTTTGTCTCCCACCATTGTCTGATCAAATTATTAGTAGAAAAATTTCTACATGATGTGTCTAATATGACTTGGGAGGAATTTTTAAATATTGATCAATTTAGACAAGAGCATTTGCGACCTAGGGTTAGTAGGAGATTAAACATTGTTGAAGCCACCCCTGGAGGCTCAACTTCTGGTGCAAGCCCTAGTGTAAACACTCCTGTAGCTGAGCAAACTATAGAGATTAGTTCTTATGAGGTAGAACATTCAAACAAAGATAGTTCATCTTTAGACTCTGATGATGATGTCCCTCTTGGAACCCTAATTCGAACTAGGGCACAAAAGAAAGAAGCAGAAATGAGGAAGGGAAAAGCTAAAATGAAAACAACAAAAAAAGAAGTGCCAAGCTCTAAGAAATGGAAGGCTGACATTGTTCTTCTTGCAGCCAAAGAAAAACATGAAACCCCTCCTAAAAAATCAAGACCAGCTAGGCCAGCTGCTGGTGTGTCCCCAAAGAGAAGTCCTAGCCCTTGAGGAACATCATGAGATGAAGCACAAGTCCCAATGGGGTAGGTGAACTTTGAGGAAAAGGAAATTTTTGAGGAACAGGCAGATATAAGGTTGGGAAAACTTGCTGCCATTGTAGAACAGGTTGAGAGTCAAGAGTATAAGAAGAATCATAAGCTCCTGTAGCAAGAGCAAGAGCCCCTGTAGCCAGATCTGGGTGAACAATTAGAATCCTTGCAATAGGTGCCATGTGAAGAGAAAGAATCAGTGCCAGGAAAAAATTTAACCAATAAGAATACATAAACCCTCTGATTTCTCATGGAACATGGTAGCCATGAACTTATGGAATGAGATGCAAAGGAGGGAAGAGGAATGGAAAAAGAAGCACAGGCTAAAGGAGGAAATTAAAAAGAAAGATGCAAAGATTGAAGAGAAGAATACAAAAAATGTTGCTTTAAAGGAAAAGGTGGACAATGTAGTAGCCTTAGTACCTCAGATGTTAGAGTGCAAGACTCCTCCAAGGGTCTATGCTCTATATTTGAAGGAGAGGAACATTTCTTTTAAATTGTCAAGGATCATTTTAGGTTTGAATCCTTTTGTTGAGACTCTTGAATTTTTTCAGGCTTATTAGATTGCTCCTTCTAAAGTGAAAAATTTGTTGTGTGAACTCTATTTGCATAATTATGTTGTGTCCCATGATCATGATTGAAATCCATCGTTGTATGTTGGGGATCTCCAATTAAGGGCATTCATGTCCTAGATACAAAATTAAATTAGTTGGGGACACCAGTTCAGGACTTATAGGCAAAGAGAAGCCAACACTCCCCTACTCATCAGGATTGAATCTAGAAATCCAGGAGACATTTTTAGGGAATGGCACAAATTTCTTTACCAACCAAGCTATAGTAGTAGGATCCTACCTATGAGAGAAGAAATTTATGTAAGGAAAGCAATGGTGCGCAAGTAACTTTCCTAACGTTAAAACCATAGGGAAGTAAGCAGATAGTACTTGTAATTTTCAAATTACAATCCAATTAAGACACACATGAAAGATTTACAGAAACAGAGAAGATAATAAAAAATAATGAACAACAAATTTACGTGGGAAACCCTTTCGGGAAAAAACCCACCACACCAAGCTGAATCTCTTTATATTACAGTAACAATAATTACATACAATAAGAGATACAACTCTCTGGTATTAGTTCACAATAGTTTCATTCACTATTCTTCCTTCTACAGAAATGCTCTCAACAATTTGATCATTATTCAGAACTCAAAATCGATTTGCTTTTATCTTATCACATTCTGATTTTTACCTTCTATTCATCCTTATCCGCCATTTCCCCATCGTAGAAAGTTTCCACTTGAGCGTTGATTTTTCCCTGCATGCTATTGAGTTCTAGCGTCGCAACAGTTGCAAAAATCTAACTGCCATCCTTTCGAAAATCGCTTCCTCTGATTGGTCCACGATGCTCCACATAGGATGGTCAAAGGCGTTCAATCTTTGTTGGCATATCGGTGAGACACTAACAGTGTCTCCCTGATGCCACAAAGATTTCATATCGATATCGTCATAGATCCCAATAGTCGGTAGGACATTATAACGAACGCCATGAGACATACTGAATCCATCGACATCCATTGTGTTTCTATTGGCAAGAGATTCCTCCATCGGCTAGACTCATACCGATGCTCACAAGTCACAATGACTTCAACTTTGCCATTGGCAAGACTTTCCATTCACCAAGAGGTTTCGCCAAGTCTTCCTGAAGTTTCACCGAAGCACCTGACAGTCGGAAAGACATTCATTTTTTGCCAAGACTTCACTCTGAGCTAACAAGTCTTACTAAGTAGGCAAGACTTTTGTCTTCGCCAAGATGTTTCATTGAGCACTGAGACCTCACATCGAGCAACCAAGTCTTACCGAGTTGGCAAGACTTTTGTCTTTCGCCGAGACCTCACAGCGAGCGCTGAGACCTCACATCAAGCACTCATTTCTTACCGAGTGGGCAAGACATTTGACCTTCGCCAAAACCTTTCACCGAGCGCTCTTATGTTACTCCGAACTATCCGTGAGACTCTCCATTGGTCGCCAAGACTTCATACCGAAGTCTTTGAGTCACCGCAAAAACCACAAGTGAATACTCCTGTCGGTGAGACCTTTCCTTCATTGCTGAGACTTCTCCCTGAGATCCTTGAGCTACTCCATCATCCGCTTTGACACCTGATAGAAACCTTTGTCGGCTAGAGGTTTCCTTCGACAAAAGGTCACAACGAACACAGAAAGGTCACAGTGATAGACTTGTCAGCAAGACATCAACTTTGTCTTGGTGACATGATCATTTCAAGAGAATTCATAACAGCTAGTCGTCCAGAAATGAATAATGTCATAGTGACTTTGCCTTGTAGGAGTTATATGTCAATAAGAATTGAGGCACATATTCCAACAGTTTACAAAGATTATGAGAAGGTAGCATAAACTATAGGGAAATTTGTAATGGGATATCTGTCACAAAGGTGGAACAGTCTGACTAATGAATTAAAACAAGTTAAACCTTACTCTTTGCAGAACTATGTTGCAACATGCAAAAGAGTTGATAGATATATACAACTTGGAAGGGCGAAGGGGCAATTTTAACTCCCATTAACTTTTCAGCCACCTACCATATTATGGCCTGTGCCAAATTTTAGGTATTATTAGTATGATATAGTTGTAGAGAGGCAAAGATGGAATAGGTTGGATAGAAAGCAAGGGTTCTATTGGGACCCCAATTCATACACTGCAAGAACTGATGTAGGATAGCTGGTAGGTTCAGATTTTAGGGTATTGACCAAGCAAAGAAATAACTCTTCCTCTGCTAGAGGACCAATAAAACCTTAGGTTGGGGGGAGTGATGAATCCAATTTATGGCTCAATTTTGATAGAGTTTATTATCCATTTGTTGTAGTTGTCATAGACTTTGATACTTGGATGTTGACATTTTCATGTTATTTCCTCAAAACCCTAGATATTGGGCACAAGCTTATTTTTGTAACTTTTAAATGACATTGGCATGCTATATGAACTATCTATGTTAATTTTGCATGTGGATTAACGAATGTTACTTTATGATAGATATAGATATGCAATTGTTGTGCGTACTAATGTTGTCATGCTGATATAATTAGAGCCTACAAAATTGAGGAAGATTCTGCCAGCTGGTCATTTTCCATAAAGGTCAACAAGATGATCATTCAAAGGTCAATGGCGGGAAGACTCTCAATGGAGGGAGATTCCTAGTTCAAATCGAAGATTGTAACTGCGTTGTAAATGGTCATAATAGTTTGTTGAACGAATATAGGAGCTACTGTTATGCTAGATTTGCGTTAACGAAAACCGGTTTGACCAGATTCCACGCATGCATAACCTCCTTTCCACTTTCTATGCTTTCCCTAAAGTGGTGTCCTAATATTTTGGAGTTGACCACCTTGCTAGGTAGTTAGTTAGTAGTTTTTCCTCCTATAAATAAGACTCAAATGCTCCTTCTCAGAGGGTTGATTAATCTAATGTTGTACTCGCATTATTATTTTTTCAGTAATATAGTTATGCTGCTTTATTGTAATTATGCTTTCTAATGAATAAAATGAAGTTATAAGCTTGTTGCATCTGAGTTTACATTTGTCTTAAGGGATACTCATCCAAGGGGGCCCACTTGGTGAGCATTCCATTCTTTAGCTTAGCTGTTACTTTTCTATGCAAATAGTTACGAATATGACAACTATTTATTTCTGCAGCCACTAGAATTCCATTCTGTGACTGTTCCTGCAGCCAAAGTAGACTGAGTAGTTTCCTGTCTGTTTGTTCAAATTTTCATTTTTGATATGCACTTCAACTTAGTATAGTTGTTGGTTGATGTTCAACACTCATGTTACTTCTTCCTAAGCAATTTACTTTCAACATTATGTCTTTCTTAGCTGTAGAATGAAGATGGATACTATGGATTCCTAGTGCATATGCTATGCTGACCCATTCCAAGTCTTCGTCCCTAGGTTGACAAGTTAAATGCATCTTCATGATGATTAAGATAGCTATTTAGCTTAGATGTCCAATCTCTGAATCATAGCTTTAAGGGTTTAGTTGTCAAATCATTGTAAGAGGCCAAGACAATTTACATATGCTATATTCAATATGTGTATTGTGGTTCATTTCATGAACACACCCCATGCTTGGTATTCCCTATGTTTGATGAATGTATCGCCATTTTTAACGTCTTTGCGATTATGCCCTACTTTTCAATTGTTTCGATGCTATTAGTGTGACTTACCTCTACGTTCTAGGGTTGTGCCATTCCTTCCATGAATTCTACATTTGTCATTCCCATACTTTGGACTATATCTTTGTTGATAACTTCTAAGTGTGATTTGTATTTTGTTAAATACGTCTGGTCCCTCATATCCTTAGCGCACCCTTACCATTTTAATTCCATGATGTCTCTTTTCTTGAGGATTTTAGTGGAACAAATAGCTCACCTGTCTTGGAGATTAGTTGAGCCTAGTTGTGTACCTTAATGCTAAATTTGATTTGTGAGCTTGGTAAATGATAATCGAGGCCTTGAAATTGCATATCTCCCTATATACCGCATTTAATATATCTTGTTTGATGTTAGTTTGATTTTGTATGTAATGTGTGGCCTTTGTTGCGTTATGCATTTTGAGGATTTTACCTTGTGCCATGTACTTTGGTATATTATTTTGACCTACTTGTGATTTTCGCTTTCAACAGATCTCTGGTCATTCCTTCAATCAAATCGCTTGTTGGTGTTAGGCTATATTTGTGCCATCTCCACCTTTGACCACTTGCATATGTTTGAAAACTTATAAGTTTTACCAATGTATTCTTTAAGTCTGCTAGAATGGAATTGCAATCAACAGGGATTGTATTCTTTGGTTACTGACAGTTAAGAGGGATTGCAATCAATGTGAAAGGAAATGATATTATAATATTTACTCTCTCTTATATATCGCAATTGCTATACACACAATTATTTTTATATATTGCATTTAGGATAAATGTTAAAGAACAATTTAGAAGAAGTAAAAATAATATAAAAGAATCTTTAATTGGATAGATTTGGGGTAAATGGGTATTTTATTCGTTATGGATAAGTGCATTCAATTGTTTAAATATACCGTGCATAAATGTGTATGTTTATATAAATATATATAATATCTTTCAATTAAAATATATAGTGTTGTAAATGGATTTTCAAGTATAATAAATTCTTATATATATGCTTGCACTTATTTGTATTATAGGGATAGAAATAGAATAATTTATGTTTTATAATTATATGGTTATGAAGGTAAACATAGTGGAAATCAAATTTGAAAAGATGATTTTGTTGAAATTATACATCAGATTTAATCGATATCTTTGACCTTCTTAAATGTTGTGGGATATAGTAAGCTTTATTTGATTTTGTTTGTAGAATTAAATATATTTATTTTTAAATTTAGAGCATTTATATAATTGGTGAAATGTATGAATTTCTTTGCATTAATTAATGAAAGTTGTTTGCTTCTGTATCTATTCTATATTCTTTGAATTTCATGAATGCGAAATGAATTATGTAAATGGAATACTTATTTACTTTCAATCCTTATGTTGCTATTTTATATTATATATATATATATATATTAAAGTTATTATATACAAATATTGGTGTTTAGGTGAGTTAATCAATTGAGTAGGTAAAAGAATTAGAAAACTAGATTAATAGTTATCATTGACATTTGAGTGTTATTATGTGAATGGTTTAGTATGAAAAGTTAGGGTTTATGTAATGAGTTTTAGAAATAGTGCTATAATGTTCTCCCATGAATGAATTGATTGGATTATTGTTCAATGTGGAAGTGATTTTGTTCTACAGAGTATCCATGTTCATGATGTAAGGGTTGCTTGAATTGAATGCTTTATTGTTTATTGGGAATTGTGTCAATTTTTTGAATGTATGTTGTTTTTGGGTTATATTTGTAAGTGGGAGCCCATTTGTGCCTAATGGTCATTGAGAGGATTTGATCTTGTGGTTGGTTTTGTATTGAGGGGATTATATTAGTTTTGTTTGAGTTTGAAGGTATATCTATGATGTTAACCCTCGTTCTTTTACGCTTGTTGATTTGTAATTGTGGATTGTATTTTAGTCTTTTGAGATCATGGGATTGTTACCTATTTGATGGGAAACCAATGTGTTAGTGATCTTTCAGTCTTCCAGAGGTTAGAGGGGAGTGTGTTTTTTCTTGCATGAGTTGGTATGGGGGTCGGGGATCAGATGAGGCTACCTAGGTAACCTGGGATGGGGGCCGACAACCTAGGAAGATCCGCATTAGGTAACCCATATCAAGTTTACTATTGGATTTCATGATGAGTCTTTGTGAAAACTTGATTCTATATTGATTTATGTGGGTTTATGCCTTGTACTGTGGAAATTATTTTATTATAGAGATCTTGTGGGAGGTGTTGCATGCCCCGTTTATGTGCATATTTATATGGCTTTGCTAGTTGGTGCAAGTTGGATTACCTTGTTGGTGACTGCGTGTCTCTTGTTGCTAGTAGGGGGAGTGGCTTTCAATGGGAGTCGGTGCACAAAGTGGTATATGGGTAACTCATTGAGAATTTCCTTAATCAGTGATAACCTAATAATTAATTAGGGGGTTTGGGTAGTATCTCACTTTAATCTAGATAAGATAGCCTCACTCATGGCTCAAGTGCTTGCTTAGGCTTGAGATGAGTGGGAAGGCCTAGAATGATAAAGGTCAACTGCATTGTCCTCTTGAAAGGTATGTTGATCCTGCATGAGTGAGAATGGGGGTTGGGGATCAGTTGAGGTTGCCAGGGTTTAACTAGGTAGGGGGCCGATAACCTATGAAAATCCGCATTGGGTAATCCATTTTGAACTTATGTGATGACACTCCACCCTTTAGCAACCTTATATGCTTGTTGTTCCCCTCTTGTTGTTTTAGCACCTCTAGAAGTGGATGTTTCTTGTGTTGGTTGTTGCTTTTGTTTGTAAGTCTTGTATCCTATTTTGATTGAATGTTTTATGATGTGGGTCCTTCTTGTCATCTCCTAGCACGGGGGGTGGGCCTTAGGGTCCACATGGTCGGGTGGAACGTGCTACACACCCCATTGAGTCCCCAGCTGAGGATCAAGTTGTGCATAGTTGTACCAATTGTAGTGACTCCAAAGATGTACTAGAGTTGGAACCAATCTTGATGCTTTGTACCTATTTATTTTTGTTGTATCACTATATGTTATTGGTGTAATATTCTTGTTCATGTTGGGAAGCACTATTGTATTGATGTAATCCTTGAACAATGTAAATGTATATTGTAAGTGTAATGAATGTGTTATGTGACATTGTATTATGATCACTGATGGATGTTTTCATTTAAGTATTGTTATGGTAGTATGTTCATGTTTTGTCTATTCTATATTATGGTTTGAAATGTAATGCAGTCATGTAACCCCAAGGGACTTAGCTAGTTGATATATACATTTGTATGGTTTCATTTCTAGTAACGAATGTTAACTTCAATTCATGATAGTTTTACTTAAAAAAAAAAATTGTGTCATAAATGTTAGTTATTTTAGTGTCCTTTGGGGTTTGCATGGTGGGGCGTTACATATTTCTCCATGGTTCAAGTTTTTGGTGATGTAGTATTGGAACATGGTTGTTCTACCTTGATTTTCTTCTTTGAAGATATTCATTGATGAGAAACTTGCTTTAGCCTTGGTTGATTCAAAGTGTCAAGCTCCATGGTGACTAGGGATTTTCACATATCTTTAAATTTTTGAAATATGCTTAAGTTGTGTATAAATTCAAAGCATCAAAGTTAAGTTTCTTTTTAAACAGTGACTTTTCTAGCCGGTCAAGGATGCTTATGTAACAGTTTGAAGGGTGTTTAAAAACATAGTGTCACTGACCCTTTCTAAGGCATACTGACTGAAAAAGTTAAAGTATCTTTATCTCATCACTATCAAATATTTTGGCTTATTGTATGTGACAACAAATAATGGTTTCAAATTTTCTGTATGAAACAACATGTGTTGAATCTGAACAGTAGCAAAATTACAAGGTTTCAAAGGTTCTTTGAAGGAATCTTTGATACCGATCATTATGTGTAGTTTCTTGGAAGATTTGTTGATGCTACAATTGAGATTTGTAGTTTTTGAGCTCCTCATTCAATTACAAACTGTCTTCGACAACGGTATGGCTCTAATATAGTTTATTAGGTTATTGATAGCTTGGTATATATTTGCTTGTGCACAACATATTAAAGTTGTTGAAAGTTTGAGCTTGAAAATATAGTTGTTTTGATTATATGATCATTATGTCTGTATATAGTGGTTTCTCTTGAAACCCTAGTATCATGGAAATGAGAATTTGAAAATGTTGTTTGTATTTGGACTATAAATTGAATCTTTTTTGTAAGAAAGACTGTACACAAAAAGATAGTGCAAAAAAAAGTTAATATATTTTGTGTTTTCTAGGTTTCAAATATAATGAAGCCTATAAGACACAAAATTTGTTAAGGCAAAAAGCTGCCACGAGCTTCAGTGAAACATAGAGACCCTTTGTCTTTTGCTCTTTATGGGTGACTTCAGAATAGTGGTTTACAATTTATATGAGGAAGGAAATTTTATTTTTTTCCTTTTCCTCAAACTCAAGGGGTTCGGTCGAACCATTGGTTCGACTGAACCCTAAACCCTAAATTAAAAAAAATCATATTTAAAGGGGTTCGGTCGAACCCAGGTTCGACCGAACCCCTTTACATATGACAAAAAAACAAAAACTCACATTTCGACTGTCACTTTCTAAAATTACCAGAACTTGCTTTCCTTGCGTGCGGCAAACTAAGACCGTGATGGCGAGCGAATTGATTTCTTCTTTTCGGCGAACACAACTTCAACTTGGTCTCTCCAAACTTCATTAACCTGACTTCCATAACGATCACCAGGTATTTGAAATTTGAATTTTTTAGAGTTTAAAATGCATTGATATGTTAAATTTTGAAACCCTAGATGCAATTTTTTTAAAAATTTTTGAATTCAAATTGGATTTTTTTGGAAGTTTTTAAAGTGTTTTCAAATTTGTTGAATTCAAATTGAATTTGCTTCCCCATTTTGCATACATTTTTATGTTCTATGTGTAAATGAAATATGCCTTCCCATTTCAACAATCAAAGCTATGGATAGCCTGCTCCTAAATGGAAAGACCAAGTGAAACATATATAAGAACTTAATATCATATGGAAACAAACAATATAAAGTTATGAAGTTCAAATAGAACCACAAATTATATCATTTGTAACATTAAAAATGTCCATATTAACCTATCAAGAGATAAATTTGCAAAATAGATTTAATTTTAGTTACAAGAAAAATGTATAAATTATAAATTTATAACATAATTATGTACATGGGAAAATCCTCTTGGAAGAAAAATCCCACAACCAAAAACATGAACCAATTATATTATTTGATAATAATATCATTTACAATAAAATATTCATGTGCATACCCTTATAGTAGTATCATCAACATGTGATTCATATGGAGTAATTTCTAGTAGCATGATGATACCTATAAAATCATTATGCTTTCTCCATCTCAAACACCCATAAATAGGAAAAATTTAAACCATAAACCAAGTGTGGTTTACCAAAGCCATGAGCCAAAATAATGACCTAAAAATGGCACCAAATTTGGCACAAATTCCAACACCATATTCCTTGACTTGGTTTATAGGATGTATTTAACAAATGCTTTACATCTTGTCAAAAAAATTCAAATCCTCCTCCTCATAACCAACACTCCATTTTTGAGATATTCAAACCCATTATTTAAGATGATCTTGATGATTTTCATAATTCTAATCAATATTCTAGTGTACAACCCCCCTTTTTTATTCTCTTATGTGTCATATAACATTTCATAAGTAATTCCCATCTTACAATTTCATACAATGCTCTTACAACTTCTTAAATATATAAAAGGGACAACCCTAGTTCAATTAGGATTATTTAATTATTATCACCTACATCCATTCATTACATGTTATTAGTTTTTAGTTGCACACATTATTAGGAAATATGCATTGTCTAAGCAATTGGGGTATATTGCATGTTTGAGAGTGTTTTCCTTGATCTTTTATCTAGTTAAATTAATATCCTTTAAAATCTTGTTTTATGGAGTTTTCATCTTAACTCTAATATGGCTAGCAAATAAAATGACGATTGAATCATTTTTTGATATAATAGCTAATGACAACCATATAAAGAGCCACATTAAAGAAGATGAAAAATAATGATCAAGACTATGATTTAGATACATATGTTGCTAAACAAGATATTTTCTTAAATTGATAATTACGTATTGATGCACCTCTCCACCCTAAATATCCTCACTCATTGGCTAGTAATTTATATAATGTATTAGGTGGATATCCTTAGGGAATTAATACTATTCATAATATTACCACTCTAATGGATTTTAATAATGTTGTACCCTCTATGCATCCATCTACCCTTCATCCTCATAATGATTCCTCCTATCATACTATAGTTACCACTTCCATGGGTTCCACCACCCATGTCCTACCGCCTTTCTCTCCACTAGTATTTTTCTTATCTCCCATCCTTTTATATATGTTCACACCATTGTTACTACTAGCACTATCCTATATGTAGATATGTTCTTCATACCATTCCTCCTTATCCTATGAAAATCTAACCTTATAGTGTAACTTCTCCTTCCATTACCATGTCATTACCTTTCTAGACCTTCCCCTCTTTATACATTCTCCTTTTTATCCTACACTACTCCTACCACTAATATATCCCTATACCTTGGATATACTATTGAAGAAATTTAACTGACTTTCAATATTGCAAAAATTAGACCCATATTTTTAAACATAAAATGTGAATAATAAAGCACAATCCATGCTTCCTAATTCAACTTCACTAATATCTATTGAATTAACTTAGGTTCATTACAATAAGATAATCATATAGCCATAATTAGTTGTCAAGATAATGGTAAATTTTTCAATAGCCATATTTATCCTTCCACATGCCACCATTAGACATACACATAAGATTCATGAACATCCATACCTATGAGCATCCAAATACAAGAAATATAACTATATATATCATGCACATCATCAACATACACATAAAATATCACACCCATCATCAACACAACTAATAGTTCCCATATCATATTATCTATGTTCTCATGTACAAATGTGTCTTCAAATACATCAAAGCACTCATGAGTAAATCCACTTTGTAGAGCATACACACAACTAAAAAGGTGCCCCTAAGGTATTTGTCTCCTATATCTATCCTCTTAGCCTATCCTTCTCTATGGATATGTTCCACTCATATCTACCACCTTGAGGTGATCCATGTCTCAATCCTTGTCAAGGTCACTCCTCCTCTCTACCTATATCCTTTCTCAATGAGCTAGATCTATCACTGCTACTCCCCAAAACACCTACATTTAAATATTAAAAAAATGTTTAATAAATCATACAACATTGATTAAAACTAACTAAACAATGAAAGCATTTAATATTATAACACCTTATGAATTATATTGAATGTCCCCACCTTGAAATTTATAGCCATCGATGTCAATCACTTATTCATACTATAGCTTTGTTCTCCAAAACACCTACATTTATATAAAAGTGAATTTTTAAGAAAAATGATATTTAACCTACTTTTAACTCAACAATAATGGATGTATTTATATCATAAACTCTTCGTACTCATAACAGAATCATGGCCTAGGTAGAGTATAAATTTTTGTTTCCAACCTCATGTAAATCTAGAGTTAGAGTGCCAAAATTGTTGAATTTCATCCTTTGTGCTATTAATTAGCTTCTTATCGACTCATGGAAGCCTACTGCTAAAAGCCCAAGTATGATTTTCAATAGGACTTTCTAATCATGATCTTATTCATAGTACTTTTGATAATGTTTTACGATTTAGGCTTAATTCAAGACAAGTTTACCTTAATAATTGAGCCTTTTTAATTTTTTAATTTCTTACTAATGATGTTATTACTCTATGAGCAACTCTTTTATCTTTTTCCTTACTAAATTATTTACAATAGAATTGAATGCATTAAAAAAAACTTTAACAACAATATTATTTCGATCAAACTTTTTGTTTACATGAATCTTTGAAATTTATTTAGTAAAGGTCTCATTTTGTACATGTCTTTAGTAATTGTATAAAAATTTGGAATTTTTTGGTTAATGTCTTATTGGAAAACCATTCATTGAATTTTTTTGAAGCCCACAACTGAATGGTTTGTGATGACCTCTTGCCTTCAAGAATCTCTATTATGCTCATCAATTTCAAACCATTTTGGGGTTCTTGAATGTTTTTAAATTATAACAAACTCATTACAAAAAGATGGTTTTTGAATTTCTTTTTCTTCTTCACAATGGTTCTCTCTTCTTATGTAATTTGGAGACACATTGAGTTTCATTGGTTCATGTGAGCTATCAATTTAATCATTGTTATCAACAAGTCGATTATTGAGTGCAATTTCAATGTCATAGGGTTCATATCCACATTAGTCAAGAAATTGTTGATGTATTTCTTCTTCTTCTTCTTCTATGATGCTACTCTTATCAATAGGTGTTCCATCAAATTTTACAATATTTTCACATTCATGTTCAACATTTTTATTTTCAATATTATTGTCACTTTCATTTTTTAAACATTTCATTATATTGAACATTAAAATATCCAATTTAAATGTCATTTAAGGGTAAATAAGGACCTTCATCTTCTTTCAATATATATTTATAACAAGTATATATATTTAAGGGTAAATATATATTTTTAACATATATAATATGTATGGTTGGATTAGTGAGATATTTATAACAAGTATGCAATGAAGTCAAACTTTATTAGATTTGATTCTTAATAAATTAGTTTTAACGAAATTCAATTTATAGCTTTATGCAATCTATAAGTTTAAATAGTTTGATGGTATCTAAACTTTATACATATAAAAATATGATAAATGTCTGATTATTTTGCTTTCCAATCTATAATTTTTTTATGTTCTTGGCTATATAATTGAAGTTCATTTATGTTAACAACTATTAGATTAAATATTTTTATCCCCAATTATTTTCAAATAATTTTATACTAATCTTTGTATTCTTATTCTTTCTTTCATCGTTTCATTTAAAATTTGAACCATTTAAGAATGCTATGTTATAGATTATAGTTGTCTTCCAATTCTTTTTAAATTGTTAATGGTATGAAAATATTATTGATGAGTAGATGAATTATTACAAGTTCTATTTTAGATTTGTATTCCATTTATCTAGATATATTATTTACCAAAGTCTCATTGCTCTTTTAGGTGTAATGTATATATATATATATATATAACATGGAAAATGTAGATCATGTTCCACCTGTGCCAGATTCTTTGTTTGCAAATACTAGTAATGAGATTAAAAAATTGAGAGATTCATTAGCACAGGGTGCAAACCCGGGGATATATAGTGAAGCATGCATGTTAATATTGCATAGTCTAGAAAAACTAAAAGATGAACTTGAGAGGACTAGTGCATATTCCCCAGATAGAGTGACTGCTATTCTTTCCACATGCAGGAAGAAGTACATGGGTGACGCTCCTTAAACAAATAATACGATAGTGTCACCAAAGAAAATGATAAAGCCACTCTGTTTTCCATTTTATCAAAATGTGCTGTGGCGTTACGGGATACCAGGTCACTAGATGTGTCGATCATGCTATGGCCTCATTGATCTACCCACAATTTCTCACAGCACATGGTCTATACTCAAACAATGACTAGATTCCATTGTATTTTGTTCAGCAGTTGTATGTTGAGGTCCATTTGGGCCTCAAAGTTAACTACCTAGGACATTCCACTATATAAGCAAGTCGTATGTATAATGACATCGATAGGCCCACCTATCGTCGAGTAGATAGACCAGCCCCAATTTTTAGGGCATTGGTTGGCAAGAGGTCTCCTACTCTCACCCCAGCTCTAGCCCCCATAGCAAATGAGGTTTTTGTTGCTTCCCAAAAGGAAGTAATTGAACCGAGGTGACATTGCTACAAGCACCACTAGATATATGATGATCGGTAGGTCAAGATTTGATGTCCAGACATTCTCGATCCACACCATTTTCAGCACAGTGGACCACCATGGATCCTTTTACAGTGGCTGACATCCCTACTCCTACACAACTTGATGCACTTACAGGAGATATGTCACGCATGACTCTGCATTGTTTGGCTGAGGACCTGCTAGAGGCATATGCCCACATTGCATCAGATAATTGGATGGGTATAGAGCATGTTAGAGAGAATTTGAGATGCAGAGGTCGTTCAATTCCAGGATCCCATCACTCTTTAGCCGCAGCACTAGTAGCGCATCGTGATTCAATTCCACAAAGCCTATACCACGTACCGCACGCACTATGGTTTTACCGACATGTTGATCGGTTCGTTCATCATCACCGCATGCTATCTCACCTTCATAGTCCTCTTCTACATTCACTACTTATGGCACGCATTACGATAGATAAGATGGATGTAGATGTTGATTCGTCACTTGATCGTTTGGTGGATATGGTGGAGGCGACTATTTCAGAGGACTTAGGTCATCTGATAGCAGATGATGTGCATGTATGTGTGCATGTGCATGTTTCAATTCTTTTTTCATTATTTTTTAATTTTTTTAAACTAGATATTCATGTAAGTTGATAGATATGTGTATATATATTGTTACAGGTGGACATACCTCATATCACACCTAGCCTTGGTCCAGATTGTGTGCATGATCGATGTGACTCTGTGGATGAATCTGCTGTCAGTGGACATGTGAGTTTTACATTTTTATATAATCACATGTGTATATGTACATGCAATATATTTATGTATGCATAGATCTAGATTGATATTTAAAAATACAAGTTCATTTAAAAATTACTTTCATAAAATTTATTTAATATAAATTATATGTATTTAATACATCTTGTACACAATTTTATTTGCAGGGCTCAGCACATCCATAAGAGCAGGACCGTTCTCATTCAGATGGCCATTCGTCTAGGAGTAGACATTCATATTAGGCCATGCACTCTAGATTTATGATCTTGACCACATGTATTTGATTATATGATGATCTTTAATAGTATTTGATATTTGATGATCTCTAAATTACATTTGCTTATTTGTTGATCTTTAGTATTCGACATTTGATGATCTTTAATTTACATTTTTCTTTTATGATATGTACATATATTTTCTTACATGATATATACATACATTTTCCTATTTGCTTATAATATGTGTTATGTTTATATGTATTGAATCCCTTTACATGTATGTACATGTGTTTGCTTATGGTTTAAACATGTTTACACATAATATATGTATGCATTTGCTTTAAATATTCAATATACATACATGTTTTATGATCCCTTACAACTTACATTTCCTTATATTCAATATACATTTGATCTCTAGTAGAATTTTAGGGAAATCAATGCCACTTTTATAATTAAGTTCATTCATGTTGATCACAATAAATATTTTAAAAAAATGACTTAAGCAAATAAACCATTGAGTTGAGAACAAGATATAATCTTTGACAAGTAACTTGAAATTCAATTCAAATATAATTTTAAGAAAATTTAATTCAAATTATATCAAGCTATTATACGCTTTTTTGACAAGTAACTTGAAATTTAATTCAAATATAATTAAGAAATTTTAATTCAAATTATACCTCTATTATAAGATGACAACTAACTCGAAATTCAATTCAAATATAATTAAGAAAAAATTCAATTCAAATTATAATTCCTCTAATATACACATTTTTGACACTTTTAACAAAATTTCAAAATTACTAGATATGTTGTGCATAACTATGAATTAAATATGTTCAACAAACTCCACAATGAAATAACTTGTTTGTTTACTGCTTGATTCATTTAAACTAGGATCTAGCTATTCCATGTACACTTGAATAATTTTGATTCACTTGGAGTGCAGATTTTGGAGAAGAATATTTTGCACATTTATCAATGAGGCAAATATTGGAGCTTGACAAATTTTCATTTTTATCAATCAAGGAAAAATTTGGAGGATAATTTAACTAAGTTGGTAGAGGAATTGTTTAGAGTCATCTTTAAGTTGAAGTAGAAAATGGGACAACAAAGAAAAAGAAAAATGCTGCCTCAACGAAAAATTGTCAAAGAAGAAGAACAAAAAGAGGCTGACAAAAACTTGGAAAATTATCATAGAAAGAAACAAGGTACATGCTTGTTTATTCTCTCTCTCACTCCCAAGTGTGTGTTTAGGACTTTTACTATGAAGGTTTCTAACCATCATTGCACTTGAATGAATATAAATACTTTTAAATGCCCTCAAGTCATCTTGGTCATGCAAGTTGTAATGTTTATATGATCCTTGACTCCAATTCCTTAAGCCAATTCTTTTTGTTTCAATATTTGTGTTTTGTGTCTTTGGTCTTTTATTTTCATCACTTCAATGTTCTCAAATTATTTTTATGTTTTATGTCTAGGGATTCCTCAAGCCGGAGTCGCAGCCACCCAGACATTGGATCAAACGAACTGGCTGAAGAAACACACATGGACCTTGAAGTTAGAGGAGACCCAAGTTCAAACAATGCTTGTTGAGAGGGGTCAAGATCCACTTCCTCTCTACTAGTATGGATGAGCATAAAACTAGCAATAAACTTCACTTATAGCTTATCATGTTTTATCAATTTGTTTTCTTGCATACATAAAATTCACTTATATATTTAACATCATCTCTCACTTTTGTTTGCAAAATATTTTATGACACATGTGTAGGAAGGGCACAACAAGCAAGAAGTTTCCATGCTCAATTCGAGCCAAATCTAGACATTGGATCAAATGAATCCACTCAAGAATGCATGGTCCTTGAAGATAGGGAGGAGGCACAAGTTCAAACAATGCATGTTGAGAGGGTCGGGACCACTTCCTCCCATCGGTATGGATGAGCATATAAAACTAATGGTAATGGGAAAAATACTGCAGCACTTAGGATCATTTACTTGAAATGGATATGGAGAACCGAAATATTATACCAACTAGCCTTATAAGAGAAAGAGGTCAATGACAATCTGTAAATGGAATGATCAATCATCATTTCAATCATCTTGATACACTTGAAAAAACCCAATTGTTATCACGTTTACTTCTTCGTGATGAGCTCAAAGAGTCATTACAATTGTTGGGTGTTCATTCAGCATCAAATAAGAAGA
>VDFB02324141.1:0-15961 GCA_007258455.2 Sequoia sempervirens | reverse complement strand
ATAGTTGAGGATAGAGCACTTCTTGCATATCAAAAATTCATAATGAATATTCTTGTAGACAGCATCTCCACATAGGAGATGTCATCACGTTACATAAATTGCATCTTCTCACTTTAAATTCATTAATATGTTCATTTGAATATTAGTAAAAAGCATGGTTCTATATAAATAAAGATGATCTTGATAGAAGACTTTACTTAAAAAATTATATTCATTACTTATATACAAAAGGCCTCGAGCTAGCTGATGTATACTGATGACGAGTCTTGTTATATACACATTTAGAGCAGCACAAAAGACTAAATGGAAACCAAGACCGCGAGCCTACAATTGTCATTGGCTACCTGTTGTTCAAGACTATTCCCATTGAAGATACACATAAATATTTGAGACATTTGTTTGGCCCGAACTTATGTTATACAAAAATTTCTAAAACATACAAATAGATATAGGTAGATTCCAAACAAGAGATCATACAAAATTGAAACTTTAAAAACAATTTGGTTATCATCCTTGGCAGGTTAATAGACTTCTAGTTGCATCCACGATAGTGATACTAATTATTTGAACCATCAACATTCTATGGATGAATAGGAATGGGAAGTTTTCTATTGGCTTGGTGCAACTATTAACTTTAGTATAATTCAGCTCCAGCTATTGGGTAGGTGGGAATTTTATATGAACCATTTATGGAATACAAACAATGTGCCTGGACAACTTCATAATATTGCTTTGTAGTTCATCCCATCATCTAGGGCATAACATGAGTAGGATACACTACAATTTTTTCCTATAAATACATCATCCCATCAACTTCCACCAAAAAACAATTGGCTCTTCAAATCATCCAGTCCCATCGTATGCAACCTTTCCCCAAAGATCCTCTCTGCATGATCATTCAAGGGACAACTGGCACTGGAAAATCCTTTTTAATAAACTATATTAGACAACAAATAAGCATGTCTACTATTGGCCAATAGCTCATTGCTCACATTGGCCCCCACAAGTGTTGTTGTGTACAACATATGCACCCCCACAATCCATACAACCTCTGGATCCCCATAAAGGATATGAATCCTTTGCAAGGTCAGGCATTGACAATATTCAAAGAACAATTAAAATATATTCAATACATTTTGATAGATGAAATGAGTTTTCTAGGCCTGAAGAAGTTGTTGAAAATAGATATCCCATTGCACCAAGCATTTCCTCATAAGTAGAGGGATCCATTCGGTGGTGTTTCCATCATCCTTGTTGGTGATCTTTCCCAGTTGACACCTATCATGGATACCCCTATTTATGCTTCACGGTCATCGGTAGTAGCCTTATGGCATACTTTCACAGTCTCAATCACATTGGACACTATTTTCTGCTAAAAAGGAGATAGCCCTTCCCAACAAAAGTTTCAAGCAATTCTTCTCCATATAATAAATGGTGAGGCTCTCCATGATGACTGGGAAGAGCTTATGAAACAAGCAAATAAAATGCTCTCAGCCAAAGAAAGAGAATTTTTTTATGTTTCCACACATTTGTTTGCCACAAATGACTTAGTCATATTCCACAACAAAAAAATGATCAAATAGTTAAACCTACCCATAGACATTAGTATTGCTCGAGTAGCATAGAAGCATACATCTGATAATGGAGATGATGATCAGCTTCTCCCAGAACTGCTACTTTTTATTGGTGAATAGGTGATGCTAACAACAAATTTATGGATTCATGTTGGTTTGGTCAATGGATCCCTTGGTCTTGTTACAACTATTCTGTACAATGCACACTGTAAACCACCAGATCTTCCTGACTATATTGTTCACTTCCATAATTACATTGGCCCACCATGGGACCTAGAAAACCCAAGAGACATCCCCAACCTAGTTATAAATTAGGGTAGTCAAACAAAAATCCCACTCACCATGGCATGGGGAATCACAATGCATAAAGCATAAGGATTAACACTGGAGAGAGCAACAATAAACATAGGCAACAAAAAGAGGTAAGGGTTGACTTTTACAACTATCTCTTGTGTTAAATTAATTGAAATACTCTGCATTGATCAAACATTCTCATTTGAAAGATACTCCAAGCTTAGCAGCAACAAATACACTACTAGACATCACAGTGAAGAGGTGTGGTTGGAACAACTCCAACCCCTATCAAATTCTTTTGTCCCTAGCTCATGCACCGGCTTATAGAAAAGTCTCCAGAAAAATTACTCTTGCATTTGGTCCAAACTGTATACCATCCTCTTTTCAAGAATTTTTAAGCTAAATTTTATAGAACCATACCATGTAATAATTTGTGTAAAATGGGTATAATTCCAAACATGAACAAAGATAGTAGGCAAGAATAAGCAGAGGACAAGACTTTATTCAATTCTTTGCATCCTCTTTAGCTTTACACATTGAAGATAATTTTTCTCTTGTTTACTATCTTCTCTACCTTCAGCAATACAATTTTTGTGAAATTCAGTATACAAATATGCACCCATAAATATTAATCTGCTCACTTCTCATTTCAACATTTTGTTGTGTCATATTTTTTGTAAATGGTCCATTCAAAAGAATATATTCTTCTATATATTCCACCTATCCATGTTTGTCCAAATGTTTTTAAATTGCATGATGTCAATTCTTTATCAGCATACCTACAATTCTCTTTCAACTTATTTTAACATGCAGTACTCTAAACATACAGTTGTAATTGTTACAAATTGGTACATATGTAGATACAAACAACTTCAAGTGTCAATGATTCATAGAGATTCCAACTAGCAATTAGTAAAGCCCAAAATTTTTATAAGTCAATAGTGTGTTTTGAACATTTTAGTATATTAAACTATATATGCGCATACTCTACAAAACATTCTCAAAATAAATTTTGTTCCATTTGACTAATAAGTTTAAAATTTTACAACCATGTTTTTTATATTTTCTTTGCCTATTAACCATGATTTTTGACATTTTTGCTTCATTCTTTGCTTCCACATATTCTTATCTCTTCTTGTTAGCTTTTCTATTAGCTTTATTTCATTCAACTCGTTGCAAATGTTTATTTACAAAATATATAGTCTTGTCTAGATTGCTTTTTGTTTTCCTCAATTATAATAAAAATCCATGCTATTTGTGATGGGTTGCTCGGCCTTCTTTACATCAATGTTTGAGATTGTTGACTGTGTGGTTTTCCAGCTATGGAACTAGTCACCTTGTTCAACGAAATCACAATGGTAGGTTTTCAGTGTCGTCAGGGTTGATACATCCTAGCATTGTTGGTCAATGTCACACAAGGGAGTACTTGTAATATTCTTTGTTC
Organism: Sequoia sempervirens; assembly: GCA_007258455.2. Taxonomy (NCBI): domain Eukaryota; kingdom Viridiplantae; phylum Streptophyta; class Pinopsida; order Cupressales; family Cupressaceae; genus Sequoia; species Sequoia sempervirens. The sequence continues at coordinate 12,649 of VDFB02324141.1, read as the reverse complement.
TAATATAAGGATGTCTATTGTTTTTCCTGGATACTCAAATGATGCGTCATGGTGTTCATTTCGTACTAGGCTACTGAGCAAAGCTTCCATACACCTCCATTGGATACCAGATTGGAGAGCTTTCCAGCCGTTTAGGCCTGTAGTCTACAGTGTTGCTGCTTCTATTATTGTTGTAAGTCATTTCAAAATGCCTTTTTTCTATTCCTTATGCATCTAAACAAACACATATATTTTAATATGTTCAAACAAAATGTTGCTTTGCAACAATATCATATTGGGCTCAATGCAAACATTCATGGAGAACGCGATATGAAGCCCATGTTTCAGACACTTGGGATGTAAAAGACGGTCATAGTTGTAAGCATAAGCAAGGTTTGTTTTATAGATTTGTATTTTCCTAAGCTATACATTCAACGCTTTTCTTCCTCCATGGTTAGATAGCCTCCATATATTTGTTGTTATATGTATACATTCATGTACAGATTCTTACATGCACTTGACTACAATAAAAATTGTATCTTGTGCACATTATATTTGTCCATGTTTGTATAGTTTCATTTTTAGCTAACCAAAAACATTATCTAAATATGCTGAAAAATTCTAACCACGACTGCTTTGATCGAAACCCTTGTGGAAATTTAAAACACATAGCCAATAGGTAAATGGCAACTGTTACATAGATTACTTGTTTTGTATTTATATGTTTCATGATATTCTCTCTCTCATCTCTTTGAAGCTGTCTATAACAAGGTCTTTATTGTTGTAGTTTACTTGTTCTATTCTTCAAGAAACATAAGATTGACCTCTACCTTTTGACTTATTTCTTTCTTTTTGGTCCCATGTGTGCTCTGCTCCCTTTGGCTATTGTTCGTTGTTATCTTTGTTCTTCCTTACTGCTATATGCATTTTGTACAGCAAAAACTCTATATAAGAAACTCTCCATATCTATGGTTTGCAACTTGTTCTCTCTATCTATTAAACTTCTATCTAAAATTTGTTTTACATGATTTTCCATTTGAGACACTCTAAAATAGTTGTTACAAAAAAACTCGAGAATCACAGTTAAATGATAGGTGGTAAAAAAACCCACATCAAATACAAGTTTAAAAGAGGTAGAAAAACATACACAGGTCAAAAAAATTGGAAAAATGTGAATGGTTCATGTTCATAACCGATTTACATGTGATTCTAAAGTATTATTCTAATACATCTTGCAACTATTGCATAGGCTACTTGTCTTATACCAATATGTTTCATGATACTCTTTTTCGCTCATTTGTTTCAAGCTCCTTATAAGAAACTCTTAATTGTCATGGTTATTTTGTTTGGATGCAACATGTTATTTGTGTTCTATTAATATGAACATTCCATGATATTTATTTCCCCTCATCTGTATAAATTTTTGCATCACAAATTGTTCTTCATGCTACTCTTCTTTCCACATTCCCATAACACACTATTCATTTTCATTATTTTCCTCTTATATGCTGCATATTTTAACATTCTAATAAATGTGGATTTTCTCTATAATATTTAGCACCAGATAAGTGTCATTCTAGTACCTATTACATGAGTGCAAATACACTTAATAATCACAAGAAAAGCATAGATGGTTGGAAACCCACATTAAATAGACCTTAACACCATGGACAATAGAACAAGTGACCTACAATAATTAATAGTTTGTTATGAGCAAGTGGATATTAATATAACACAAGCAATCTATATAATAGTTGACTCCTCAATTCAAAATTCAAGCTTCATTATTTGGCACTAAATATTATAGACAAAATACAACAATTGTACAAGAACTATTAGCAAAAACACTTAAGAATCATAGGTAGATGGCACATGATCGAAAACCCACATTAATGAAACATAACCAATCTATGTAACAATTTAGTTGTGAATTGAAAAATCAAGCTACATTCTTTGGTAGCCAAACCACATTAAATAGAAGTTGTAAGGCCAATGGGATCCAATACACTGCACAAAATGGGTATTAATGCCACAAACTTAATTGAAAATTCAAGGTGCATTACTTGCAACTAAATATTATAGGAGAATAGAGAAATTGTAAAAGAGCTATTAGAATAACACTTAACAACCACTAAACTATTTTCATCTTTAAAATCTTGATGCTTTCATGCTAGCTCTCTGCATATATATATATATGCAATTAATCCTATGTTAATCTGCAATTTCTCCTATGTTAATGGGTATAACACCAAAGGTGCATAGAGATAACTACAAACAATAAATGAAGGGCGAAAAAAATTACTGACCCTGACCATATTTTTTGATGAAAGAAAGAAGATTTAGGTGCAATTTTTGCATCCATACAGAGCCATAATCTCTTTGAATTCTCCAAATTGGGTATAATGTCAAAGATAGAAACATATAACAAGGAATAATAAGTAGAGAGCGAAAGACATGAACAATAAATTACTCACCCGAACACCTCTTATACAATTTATCTACTTGTCTTCAATATTTATTGACAAAGAATGTAGCTCGAATCTTGTATTAATATGTTACATGATATTCCTTTTGTCTCATCTGTTTCAATTGGAGAGCAATCCACAAATAATCTTTTTTCACACTATAGAGACTGTATAATGACTAAAAAGGTGCATAAAGATGCACAAAGATAATTAAAACAATAAATGAAGGATGAAAATATTACAACAATCTCTTGTTTTAACTGCAATTTTTTCATCCAAAAGACAATGATAATCTCTTTAAAGTTTGCAGAATGGGTGTAACACTGAAGAAAAAAAACATATAACAAGAAGAAATGAACAATAAATTACTCATCTATGCAAAATACCCATGCAAAATGACTTTATCTACATTCCATGCCTAAGATGTGTATGCAAAAATATGTTTGTGAAACATGGGCACATATAACAAGCAATACCCAGTGACATTTTTTACTGTAGTATTCTCTTCAATGAAGATCACAATGGCTCTTTCAACAATACAAATTAATTAATATATTTTCTTCCACATTTTGAAGCACATCTATGTTCAAACCCTCCAATGACAATTCAACCTAAAATAATATATGTACATGCATATGTATATGTATGTATATGTGTATAGATGTATATGTATATGTATATGTATATATATGTATATATATGTAAGTATATGTATATGTATATGTATGTATATGGATATGTATATGTATATGTATATGTCTAACCTATTTTATTGTAGATCTATATGATTTCCTTTATAATGTTGCACAAATACAATAGGCATCCAAAAAGAATAGTGCACTCTAAATTGTCTATTTCAAATAGTTTAATGCTCCAAGAACTCAATCCAATGCTGCTCACGTTTGTTAAACACTGTCAACAATACATGTAAGTACAAAACTTTTCCATTATCAATAAATAAATTTAGTGAACCACTTGTAAATATTATTGATTATTTCTAGTTTTAGATTGTTTATATTGATTTTACCAATATATTTATTGATTTTTTATGGTTTTTTCCTGATCTTTCTTTCCCATCCACTGACATACCCCTCTCTTCTATTTACAGGTATTAGGCTAAAGCATACAAAAGTGCTCCAAAATCATGATGCTTGTTTGTTACAGAATTACTACAACAAAAAAACACTTCAATATGATAGATCATATATAAAAACACTAGAATTTGCTCAAGTTTGATATTGTTTGATGTATAATGGAACTCCACAAAATTTCTCATGGACATTTCATACTTTTCTTGCTCGGGGGTTTGGCTAGAGTCCCCGAGGCTCCATGATGCCAATTTGGCAGGGTGGATAATGAGCATGGGTTTTATGTTTTGGATTTTAACGCCATATATTTATTCTTACATAGGTACATGTGTAATATTTTATTCATTTATTCTAAGAATCCAAAAAAAAATGTATTGCATCATCACACTCTTCTCTTACTGAGGCCTGTTTATTTGTTTCTAATAAAAAATGGTTTGACTAAGTCTCCAATTGCACTATGAAGTAATTCATTAAAATTGATATTTTTATTCAAAATTTCCTTGTAATTGACTACTTTTCAATCTTTTATACTTTTCCTATTTTATTTTACTACTAATAACCCAAAAACACATGCATTACTAAAAATTTAATTTACAAAATTGTGCACTAAATAGTAATTATAAAAAGTATCAATAGGTATGTGTGGGAGATCATGATGGGCCAAAAAAGTGGCATATGATGAGTATTTGTAGGGTATGTGGTTGGCGACTTTTTTTTACCCAAAATTGATGAAATTAAAAGGGTTTTAAATGATATTCTCTATTTCCACCAATATAAATTATGATTTACTTTGAATTTAATAAATAATTATTATTCATTTTCTATTTGAATTAATACTAAATTCTGATTGATAGGTCGACAAGAAAATGTCTATAGCTTTCAAACAATATCGATTTTTTGAATCCAAAACATGCATCACGTATTTCGTGCTTCAGATACTATAGGATTAAAAAAGAAAATTAAATTTCATGAAGTTTTGACCAAGTTAAGGTGGTCGACATACAAGTTTTTATATTTTTTAAAAAGTTGTAATAAAAATCTATAATTAATTATTTACTTGGAAAAAATTACAAAAAATATGATCACATCTAGACATGAGTCCTCTACTTATGTCTGTAATCTTATAAAATAAAAATTATCATTTATTAGTGGCTAGTGGCTCCATTTACACCTACTTCTTATTTTGTTCTCGGTAAATTTAAGTAATATCAAGTGATTGAAATATCAAATTTTCACTTAAATAGATTTTAAAAAAAAAAAAAAAAACCTAGTAGCTTAGAAATTACATTCAATTTACTATAGATTATATATTCTTACATATTTTTTAAATAATATAGATAACTTTATTCAAATTTTTTATGTCAAGCTGCCTAACTCGATTTTTTGAATTTTGGCCACTTATACCTATTTTTCCATGACAGATCCTACACATACTTTCTTTCTTCAAAAATATGTGATACCCAAAGTTATCCACTACCTTTTTTAAACAATAATTTTAAATGCAATATTAGTAATTAAAGGCATGGGTAATAACTCTTTAAAAAGTCTATTTGTATTTCTATGCATATGTATCTTAACATTATTAAATAATAATTAATTAATTGATTGCATAACCTAGACAAAAAGCTAAAATATACATGTGCATCCAGGGCTAATAAATATAAAAATAAAATAGAGATACAATTATCTCATACCTTAAATTTTGGCGTGAAACTATTGTTATAATATATGTATATATTTATATTTTATTTATATTTTTCAATATCATTTTTAAAGAATAAATTTACTAATCGACCTGGAGAAGAGGAAAGGATAAAAATTGGTTCCATATTTAGAAACAAAGGTTTCTCTCCAAAGTCTCGATGTTCATTACACATTTAAAATTGTGCGCTACTTTAAAGCTTGTGTTGATATTGCAATGAAACTTTAACTATTGTAACTAAAATTATTAAATATTACATATTAATAAAATTAAAATTATTCACGATTACTTGTTTAAAATTAAAATTAATGGATAGATTGTACCTAATTAGATTCATTCAACATGGCCTACAGTTTTATTTTACATTTTCATTACTCTATTTTTAACTGCTAGTTTTTTATGTCGAGATTCACAGATCGATTTCTCCTCTTCGTGGAAAAGGTCTGTAGTGTCCCACCCCTAGCCAATGAGATATGAACTAACCTTATGTTACTTCCTACTGACTAATTAACATGCTCTTTGTTTCTCAACTCAATCAAAGAATTCTAAATAAAATAGAATTTTTGTATTCCTCTTCCCTTTCCACATAAAATTTCCATTCTACTTGCCCACTAGATCGCCCCTTGTGGTGCACCCCTATTGGTTGATTGTTGCATTCCTGTGCATGTGACTGCTAGTTATTTTGTTTTGCACAATCAGTTCATTCATTTGACATCACAATGTGTTCCCATTGCTTAGATTCTTTGTTATATATTTAAGATTTTGGTGTGTAATGATGACTTTAGTAGAACACTTGGAAATATTTCACATTCATGATTGATTGTGAATGTAAAATTTATATCCTATTGCTTTATTGGCTCGATGTCTCCATATCATTTGGTGGTGGCCCCTTGATTTTTATGAATAATCATTATTTAATGAGGCTTTGGAACCATGAGATCTTAGGTTGAGTTTGATCACTATGTGGCTCACACTACCTAATAATATGTTAATGGTTTTTCATTTTCTCTTGATGCTCTTTTGGTGCAATTATTATTTTATCATCCTATGAACTCAATATTTATTTGAGATTTCAAGTAGTTGCAATGTGGTATATCCCCACAAACTTGTGGGGTATTAGAGTTTTCAATTTTTGATGCTTGTGTTAGCGATTAGATCAATTTTAATTATTGTTTGTGCATCCTCCTATGGAATTTAAACAAATATGATAGAAATTCATTGTGATTTTGGCTATGGGGTTTTTAATTTATCATTCATGTTGCATATACATTTAGTATTTTTGTGAGTTGTGTGATATAATGGCCAATGTGATCCCTATGATTGTCTTGTTTGTTTCTCATTGAAATACACCATGTACTTCTAAATCATTAGTGGTGAGTCCGTTATCTTGTAATTATCTTTTGTTCACCTTTTTTTACATCTATTTGGATCTTATTAGTTTGGAGGGTTTTAGTGGCCCCCTAAATATTTAGCCAATAGGCTATTTGTGTCAACTTTGCTCAGAATTTTTGTTAACCTTCCCAAATTTTATCCTTTCCAGCATTGGCATCAGATTTCTGATGAGAAAAAAGTGGAAAGTTCGCAAGTTTAATAATATTAATAAAAACACGAAAATACGGTCGATGGGTGAGTAATTTCGCTATATTGAATATGTGATGAAGTCCGCCGGCTAAAGTTTTTCTTTCCACTAAATGAGGAACTAACTCGATCGGGTTTAGGGTTTTGTTCGTGCCGAACATCTCAGGCGAAGCTTGCATTTGGGAGAGGGGCTTCAACAACCAAAAGAGCTTCATTTGCATATGGACCCTTAGACATAATTTTGTCCATTTCTCCTTGGCATGGGTGAGAAGGAGTATTGGATGCATTGCTTCAAAGCACGGGTTGGTTATGGTTTTCTGAAAAGATTCCTTCATCTTATGACGGTGTAGGATTTACAGTGGGTCACTGAATTTATTTCCTTCGATGAGGATTAGAGTTTTCTCATTACCTCATTCCAATTTTAAGGCTTTAGTTGACACCAAGCATGTGGCAGCATTGACTGAAGATCACATGTGAATGATAGATAAGCACTTATTTTTGGTTTATTTTCTGGACTACACATATAGGGGATTTTGTAAATTTTAAATCTCTATGTTTAGGGTTTGTACATTCCTCTTTCGAATGTTATATCATGCAATACTGCATAACATACTTGGTCTAGGGTTTTATGGCCTAATGGCGTATGTACCCTTTATATTTGGACTCAGACATCTGTAATGAATACATTGTGTCTTTTCCCATATCTTTGTTTTGTGTTGGTCTTTCATAGATCTCTGTTGAAATATTTAAAGTTCCATCATCAGGATGTTTTCCTTTGAGTCGCATTGTTCATATTAGATACAAAGCTTTGTTTCATAAATGATTTCCAATATTTTAATGTAATTATGTTTATCTCGAGTATTAGTTATATAATGAGACTAATGAATAAGCTCTTCTTTATGGTTTAGTTTTCGGGCTTCCCACATAGTAGAATGTTGTAAATTATAGTAAATTGTAAGTTTCTATTTTTGGGGTTTTTAAATTGTAAATCTCTTTCGAATGATAACTCATGACTTGGTGACTTCAGTTAATTGGATATTTCATTGATGAAGAAAGATGCTCAAAATTGATTGAAGCTAACGACACTTGTTGATCAATCTAGTCTTTGTCTCTGTATCTACCATGGTTTCATTTTCACATGAGACCAAGATTAGAAAATCTCCTCAAATCCCTTGATCAACCCACAATTAAATAAAAACCTATTGCAAAGCAGCGACTTCTGTGAAGTTTTCTAACAATGTTTAGTTAGGGTATGTTTCTCTCGAGGTGCTCAGAGATGAATCTTTTAGGTTTTTAATATCCCGCAATAATCCCCCTATATAAGTTGAATGGGAACATGGGGAAAAGATACAAAATATGACCAATATGATTTATGATAGTGACCCATTTCTTCTCTATGACCCAAACACTACTATATAGACTGCATTTAATGTGGGCATCAAGTAAGTGTGTGGTTGTGTTTAAGCCCTAGCTTTTACTATTCAATATTATCTAAGCAAGTATCTGTCTTTCCAGAAACATCTACATTCTATATTTATTTTCTCCAAATTTCAAATAAATTTGACCAAATGTGCATCAAATTTTGAAAAGAACAACTAACTTTTGATTGTTTCTACAAAATTTTGTATACCCCACAAATGGAACCTAAGGATCTCATGTAGTGGTAATCAGAGTATTAGGAGACAAGGATGCTTTGTACAACTATAGTTTCTATGGGGCACAAGACACCCTATTTGACAAGGACATACACTATTTTCACAATTATTACATTGAGGGAACAACTGACTTCATTTTTAGGCATGGGCTATCCCTCTAACAAGTTATAATAACATTTAAATATTCAGAGTCATGCTTTATTAATATCCATTCACAATTTTAAGCTACCCAAATATCCATTTTTTGACTTTTGTGTTCTTTCAGGAATGTGAACTCCATTCTATTATAGACGTTGATCTATTGCGTATCACTAGATGCATCACAACACAAAATAGGAAAACACATCCAGAGCAAACAAGATTTTCTTTTGTCAATTGTTCCATCATAGGCACAAGGCATTTATACTTGGGTAGAGCATGGGGGACATACTCCACAGTAATTTTTAGCTACACAGAAATGACAGATATAGTAGCTCCACAAGGATGGTCAGATTGGGGTGATCCTTCCAAAGATCAATAATGCTCTGAATTGAATTCTTTCTATTATGAACATTATGTCAAAACTGCTCTTTTGTTTTAATTTTTTCTTCACTATTTTTAAGATGCAAAGTTTTGATTGTGTGTATCAGGTTTGTTCTCTATGGAGAATATAAATTATGCACAGGTTCAGGAGCTGATAGATCTAAGAGAATTGATTGGTCTCGTCAGTTGACAGATGATGAAGCTACTCTCTTTTTGCATATCTCTTTCATTAATGGTGATCAATGGTTGGATTTACCATAACCTATGCTCCTAGAGATGATTACTTGAGTGTTCACATTTGCACTCGTTGTGACTGGTGTCAGCAGCTAAAGAGAGTGTTTTATGAGTTAACCTTGATTTCCTACACACCCAATGTATCAAACTAAACCTGAACTACTATTGAATCAAACATTAAATGCCTTAAATGCCTTAAATTCTTTAAAGTTAATTTGGAAGATGGCTTTAAATTCCTTAACTGTATTTCCTAATATGTGCATTTACATTCTTTTGGCCTCTATTTGTGAAAGAAATACGCTTGACACATGCTAAAGGAAAATACAGTTACATATTGCATTTAAGCCCTTTTTTTTTGCCAGTTTAGTTGCTTTTGACTAGGTAAGTATATTATTCAATTAATATGACATTTTTTGTTTTTTGTACTAAATTCTGCATTAAATCATAGGATAATAATTTTTTTTCACTAGTGCATTTTTTATGCCAAATTAAACCATACAATAGGAGATGGATCATTCACACAAGCGTCATTGAGTCCTTTGAAGTCTCCATATACACTAAGGGTTTGTGTGGTGCATCAACCCTTTACTAAAGAGTTACCTCTATAGTAATTGGTAAGTATATTATTCAATTAATTATATGAGAGATTTGTTGGTTTCCGTATAGTACAATTGTCTAAAAGATTGTTGATTATGTGTTGTGGCAATTTTCAAGCCTATAATTTTTGGCTAATAGAACCATCTTTTGGCAGAATGTCTGTCAACACAGTCAATTAGTTAAGGATCGTGAAAGTATCAGAAAGGAATGGCCTTGGTAGGTTAAAGAATAATTTCTAGTGTCTTGGAAGCTTGGATTTTGTTTTTTTGCATGGAAAAATTTAGGAGTTATTTTCTTAAGTATGGTTTTCATGTAGGTTCACTTCTGCACTTTTTAACTGACAATAAGTATTGTTTTATTACAACTTAAAGACTCCCAAAGAAGTAAATTACTAGAGTTTCAGCCATCAATCTCAACCTCTGAGCATCTTGGATCTCCTTTGGTAAATTTGTTAAAGCTAAGAAATATGTTAGATCACAAGATTCTCATTATGTCTTTAGTGTAGTTGCCAAGAAACTCTAGGATCAGGACCACTACTTCCTCTGTGTTCCCATACCCACACCTTCTAGTGGTTATATTTATATAGAACATAGACATTCTCTTGTTCATTTATTCCCATAACCTAATTTGAAATGCATTCCCCATCCATGTTCCCTTACCTATACCCCCAAGTCTAGAGATGACTATCATCATTAACATAGAAAGGAGCTCTTTGAGCTAGGCTTTAAAAAATTCAGCTTCTTAAAGCTTCTCTTCAAAACTTCCCAATTTATGCTTTAAGCCTCTTCAAAATCCCTACTAGATACGTAGAGGCCATTGAAAAGATCTAGAAAATATTTCTTTGGTCTGGAGTGGAGGAAAGAAAGAGAATGCCTTTTATAGGGTGGGATTTGGTTTGCAGACCGAAAACCTTAGGGGGTTTAGGTCTCAAAAATTCTAGAATTACACAATACTCAGCCAATTAAATATGGAGATCTTCATTTGATCAAGAATGGAAAGACATTTTAAGAAGTAAATATATGGTCAACTATATGTCCCTCAAAGCTCTATTGGATTCTCCTATCCTCCCTCGTGGCTCAGCTTGCTGGAATGATATGATTGCTGGTAGAAAAATTCTAGAATTAGGGATAGGATGGCACATCAGAAGTGGCAATCAAGCTAGATTTTGGGAGGATAAATGGCTCTTTAAGGAACCCCTTATTAATATTGAAAGATTCAATAGATGGGCAGAGCAATGTAAAGCTACTTTTAGGGAACTTGTCAAAGATTACTGGCATGAAGGAGACTAGGCGAACTTATGCGTGATTAGTCAGGAGTTGGCTCAACTTCAATCCTCCTTAAAGGCTATCAGTTTGGGAAAGACTTAGCAGGATGACACTCTTGTCTGGATGGATATCCCTTCGGGTAACTACTCTGTCTCTTCAGCTGTCTCTTTGTTGTCCCTTTCTCAAGCCCCCTCCCTTCTGGTCTAAAGCTTGGATTAAACACTTGACTCCAAAAGTCAATATCTTCTTCTGGATCATGCTTCAAAATAAGGTTCTCATGGTGGACAATCTTTGTAAATAGGGATTTCAAATCCCCAACAAATGCTACCTCTACAAGAGTGAGGCGGAGTCAACCAACCACTTGTTTCTCCACTGTTTGTTTGTTTCCTTAATCTGGGGAAAATTATTAGCTATCTGGAATATCTCTTGGGTGTTCCTACAGACCATTGAAGAGTTCTTCTTACAATGGAAATCCCCTTCTCAAAATCCCTTCATTCGAAGGTTATGGGCTTTCTTATTCCCGTTTGTTTCTTGGGGAGTGTGGAAATAACGTAATAATAGACTTTTTAGGAACAAGGAGATGTCGGAGAATAATGTCTTTGAGAAAACTTTTAGGCTTATAAAGGAAAACTTTAATGTGATTCCTCAAAAATCTCTTAACTTGGAAGCTGTGGTGTGCACTCCCTATGATTTAAGGATAGCAAAAGATTGGAATATTAAAGTGGACATTTCATCAGCTTCCAAGCCAGCTAAGAAAAGTAGGGAGGGTGTTTGCTGGACCTTTCCTCCAAACGGTTGGTATAAAGCCAACTTTGATGGAGTTGCGAAGGGAAACCCGAGTATGGATGGAAGTGGAGGTGTGCTAAGGGATTCAAATGGTAACTTTATGGCAGCTGTGGCAATATCCCTAGGCCACCAAACCAACCATGTGGCAGAGGCTATAGGAGCCTTTCAAGTTTTAAAGTTAGCTCATAATTTGAATATAAAAAACTTATGGCTAGAAGGGGATTCTAAAAATATTATTGATTGTTTCTTAGGAAGGACCCCACCCTCCTGGTCGATAAAGAATTGGATTGATGAAGCAAATTATATTCTAGACAAGTTTGAAAAAGTAAAAGTTTCACACGTCTATAGGGAAGCTAACAGCATGGTAGATTACTTTGCGAATGAAGGGGTTGGGAAGCAAGGATTGAACACGTGGCAGAATTGTAGGGACTTGAGAACTGAAGTCAGGGCTTTACTAGATTATGATGTTACACATGGGAAAGAGGAAAACGCATTTAATGATTAAAAGGAAAGGGGTCAGGTACATCAAAATCAAGAGATTTTATGGGGCCACGTCATGTTATTTAGAAGGGAAGAAAAAGCGGCACGCTTTGTGGGTGCATTGGAGAAGCTACATAATTTTGCAACAGGTACTCGGTGCTAGTAGAGTCTGTAGTAAGGTGCAAACGATAATGGGGGGGACAGGAAAAGAGTTGAGCCAAAAAGCTATGAGGTGCACACTAGGAATGACAAGGTTTGGAAGCGAATTGAGAGAGGTGGGTTGGTTCCATTTCTAGAA
>VDFB02324140.1:0-107965 GCA_007258455.2 Sequoia sempervirens | reverse complement strand
TCTCCAAATTGGGAGATTGTTGGTATGTGCGATCATGCTATCTTGTATCCGGCCCCTATCCTATTTGGGGTTTGGCGGCAGCCCCCGAGAAAAATTTTCTTCCTACTTTTTTGCGTGATCACCGATAAAGGGAAAAATCAATGAAAAAGGAAAAATCCAATTTTGTAGAGCCCTAAAATCTGGAAGCTTCTAAGCTTGGTAAAAGAGGGTTCAGATGGGTATTACTATATGATGAAAAACGCGATTATTCGCAAGATTGTAATAGGTTTTTCATTGGATAATAAAAGTATTGGATGGCTGCGGTTTGGTGGATGTAGCCCAGATTGGGTGAACTACGTTAAATTTTGTGTTATGATTTATTCTGTGCATGTTTTAGTTTCTCTGTTTATTATATAAAATCTGCATTTAATTGTTAGATCTGCCATCTCTAACCCTAACATACCCGATCAACTACTTTATAACTACGTAATATTATAATAATGTTGTAATAAAAAACTATTCTAACACCCCCCTTATTACATCATATGCCCAAGAGACCAAAGCATGAAAGTTCGGAAAGCCTCGAACTTCATAGCTGCAAGTGACTTGGTAAATATGTCTGCACGCTGCTCTTGAGTCAGACAAAACTGGAACTGTATATTCTATTGCTGAACATGCTCACGGATATAATGGCACTGAACCTCAATATGCTTGGTACGCTCATGAAAGACTGGATTGTGAACAAGCTTCCGCACACTTTGATTGCCGCAGAACAAAGTGGTAGGACCTGTATCAGGAACACCCATACCTGTCAAAATGTGACGTAACCATATCGCCTCACAGACAACCCCCCTACAGCGCGATATTTTGCCTATGTGGAAGATCAAGGAACAATGGTTTGCTTTTTGCTCCCCCAAGAAATCGGACCAGATCCCAAAAAGAAAATGAAGCCTGAAGTAGACTTCCTATCATCCACTGAACCTGCATAGTTTGCATCTGTGTATCCATACAATGAAAAATCTGCATTCTGCTTATATTCCAGGCCATATGCCACTATACCACGGATGTACCTCAAAACCCTTTTTGCTGCCTTCCAGTGAACAACCTTAGGTTCCTACATAAACCTAAAAAGATAACCCACAACAAAACTAATATCTGGCCTGGTATAGGTCAGGTAGATGAGACTCCCAATCAACTATTGATAAAGAGTAGCATTCACTTGAGCAGATGGATCGTGGTGGGAAAGTTGCAAACTTGTCTCCATGGGGGTCGACATAGGTTTGCAATCTTCTATGTTGAACTTCTCGAGCAGTGTCTTGGCATACTTCATCTGAGAAACATATATCTGATGCTTTGTTTGCCACACTTCAAGTCCAAGACAATAATGCAAGAGCCCAATATCTGTCATGTCAAACGATCGTTTGAGATCATTCTTCGTTGCATCAATCATTTGTGGAGAACTCCCTGTGATGACCAAATTGTCGACATAAACAATCAAAATGACAATCTCCCCCCTTGCTCTTTGAGGTAGAGATTGAGATCATATGGATTCCTGATGAATCCATGGTTAAGGAAATGCTCATCAATCTTGATATGCCACACTCGAGGAGCCTGTTTAAGACTATAAAGGGATTTGATGAGTCTACATACTTTGTGCCGCTGCCTAGGCGTAGTGTATCCCTCTGGTTGAGTCATATAGACCTCCTCCATGAGATCTCCATTAAGGAAGGCACTCTTGACATCCATCTGATGAACTTTCCACCCAAACTGCGCTACCATAGCCAATACCATACGAATAGTCTTGATCTTCGTTGTAGGAGCAAAAGTCTCATCATAATCAATGCCTTCCTTTTGTGCATAGCCCTTAGCCACAAGTCGGGCTTTATACTTGTCAATGCTACTGTCTGCCTTGTATTTGATCCGGAAAACCCATTTGCAGCCAATAGCCTTCTTCCCTAGTGGAAGATCAACAAGTTCCCATGTATTGTTCCTTAGAAGTGCCTGATATTCAGCATCCATAGCATCTTTCCAAGGTGGTGACTCAAGAGCTTTCTGCACTTTTTTAGGTTTAGAACTCTGCATAACTGTACACATAAGAGCCATATTCACTTCTTCACAAGACTTGCTAAGAGTCTTAGGCCCACAAAAAGATTTTTCTACAACTGCATCATCTTTAGCATCCTTTATTGTGGTGTGATACCACTTAGGACGTGTCTTGTGTATAGAAGATAAGGATGGAAGTGGTTAGAGAGGGGGAAATTCGTCCAATGGAAACAAAATGTCATCTAGAGTCTCTTCATCAACTTCTTTCTCTTCAACAACTTCCTTCTCTTCATCAATGTCCTCATCGGTAGGTTCAAGTAACTGTGGTGCTTGGGAACATACAGGTGATGGAGAGGAAGAGGTTTTGCTGCCAAATTTCTCATCAAAAACTACATCCCTGCTAATGTACACCTTCCCTTTGACTATATCCATAAGCCAATATCCCTTCGATTCTGAACTGTACCCAAGAAAGATGCACTTTGCAGACTTATCCTCCAATTTTGTTCTTTGAACCTTGGGGACATGCATGAAGGCAGTACATCCAAACACTCTAAAATGTGAAATGGAGGGCTTTTTTCTAGTCCAAGCTTCTTCTGGTGTGATATTATCAAGCACTTTGGTGGGTGCTCGATTCAACCAATACATTGCTATGTGAACTGCTTCAGCCCAGAATGCAGGAGCAAGATCTGCATTCTTTAACATGCATCACACCATTTCGACAATAGTACGATTACGGCTCTCTGCAACACCATTTTGTTGCGGTGTATGTGTAGTGGTCAACTATCTCTGTATTCCATGTTTCTACAAGTAAGCTCCAAATTCCTTAACTTGTGAATACCCCCCCCAATCTGAGCGAAGGACTCTGAGAGTCTGACTAGATGACCATTTTGCAAGAGATCTAAACTCCTTGAATTTCTTAAATGACTCATTCTTGTGAGCTAAACAATAGACCCACATTTTCCTTGTATAATCATCCACAAAGAGAAGAAAATATTGGGCATTTTGGTGACTACATGGCATAGGTCCACACAGATCGGTGTGAACCAATTCTAAAGGACTGGAGGCTCGGTTTTCTGCAGCAGGAAAAGGAGCCCTATGTTGTTTCCCGGCAAGACAATGTGAGCAAATAACTTTTGATTTTTGAATGGGGGGAAGTCCACTTACAATATTTCTCTTACTCAATGCAAGAAGATAACCAAAGCTGAGGTGGCTGAATTTTCTATGCTAGAGAGTTGTGGATGTGTTGGTTTTTACTACAAGGGATTGATCTACATTTGAAACATCTTGCTTGCCCCTAAAGCACGAGCTACAATTGCTCCATTGCGAGTTTTGTCTTTGATAAGATAGAGTTTCTCACCATTGAGTTGATTAAATTCAACTTGCAGGTTGTGATCAAGTAATTGACTTACTGAAAGTAGGTTCTTAGTGAGCCTAGGTACATACAAAACCTTTGTAAGTAGACATGTATGAGTTCTCAATGGAAGGGAAATATCACCAATTCCCTGAACTTTATATGAGGTATCATTATCCAATGAAACATGCCCATAGGAGGTGGATGGAGTTAGGTCACAAAACCATTCTTGTTCCCCTGCAATATGTCTAGATGCACGAGAATCAACATACCAGACTAATTTATTAGATTTGAAAGCCTTTGTTTCTGCAACATGCATGAAATCTTCTTCATCTGAGTTACATGTTGATGCAACATTGCCTTGTTGTTTGTTGGGATTTTTTTGCCATTGGGGATTCTTATTTTTTATCCCCCTGGAAAGATTTCTATGGCTTTTTACTATTGGATTCATTATTGGCATAGGAATTATACTAGCATTCTTTGAGTTCATAACCCTTTTTACCACAAATGAGGCACTTCTTTTTCTTGTTGAAAGAGTTGTCTTGACTTTGGTTTGATTGTCCTGATGGACCACTTCGATGGTCAGGTTGTTTTCCCTTTTGCTTTGTTGCTAAGGCTTGATTGTCATGAGTGTCAGTCTCACCAAACATTGTTGCTTCCTGTTGAAGCAAGTCGACCAGTTCTTCAAATGAGGGTGTTTTATGTGCCACGTTTAAACATGTGACAAACACTTTGAACAAAGGGGGTAGTGCTCTCAGGACTATTGGTACAAGTGACTCATCTGTGACTTCTTCCCCTAACGCTTGGAGTGCAATTCTCAGTTCGACAACTCTTCTAAAGAAAGCTTCTACCTTCTCACCATTTTGTAGTTGGAGACAATGCAACTGACGTTGCAAATGAAGGATTTGGTTCTTGTTTTTAGCCTCGTAGACAGTTTTGAGGCAGTCCCAGGCATCTTTGGTAGAGGTTGCAGTGTGAATGTGAGGTTGAACCTCATCCAACGCACTAAACAGGATGATTAATTTGGCTCTTTGGTTGGCCTTGTCAAACTTATTTTGATCATCATCGACTGTTGTAGGTCTAGTTGTATTTCCCGAAACAATTTCCCAAAGGTCTTCAAATTCTAATTGCATTTGTACTTTGGTTTTCCATGCGACATAGTTTTCACCCTTCAGGAGTTGTGAGTCGGGTAGGAGGAATTTAGGTGCACTAGGAGCCATTTCTTTTTTATCTGGACTGTCCTTATAACTTCGATCTAACTCAAAACTCTATTTTGTCTTTCAAAAAACAACAAATGCTTCGAATTTTGAATTTAAGTGCAAAGTTAATAATACTTCTACTAAAATAAAAACTTTAGAAGATTTGAAGATATTTGCACCTTTTAAATTTCCATGTATTCCTCCTTTTCAAGGCTTTAGCAAATGCGTTTAGTTTGCTATTTTGATTGAGTCCTGTCTCTGTTTAGGCGATCTAGACTCTTCTACCACACGTGACGCGGTTTTCCCTCGACGCCTTTTTCACAATATACCATACAACAATCACGTCATACAACAAAATTGCAAACGCTTTCACGTCATACAGTGGTCTTCCTTCAAAAAAAGTTTTACGGCATCAGACACTTGAAGCGTGAAGATTTCTTCAGCAATCACCACAAGCTCTTCTCCAAAAAATTTTAACCTCTCGGTTTTAATACACAGGCTCAGAAATGATTTGCTCTAATACCATGATAAACAATTGAGAGAAAACGAGCGATTTGATTATGAGAGTAGGCATCAATAAAAACAAAGAAAGGTTGGTTATTTACCAACCTAATCGAGCATACCCGATCAACTACTTTATAACTACATAAGTAGTTATATATTATAATAATGATGTAATAAAAAAACTATTCTAACAAGACTTCTTTTGGGTTTTGATTCTTTTAGTTCATTGGAATTTGTGTTGAATTAAGTCACCCTTAGTTATTGGTTAGCACCTTGCATGTTGGGAGTAATCACAACCACATTCTAGGGAATTTTCCAATATACATCTAGACCATCCAACTTTACAATAATTAGCATAAAGGGACTAGTTGTGAGCATCCACATTCAATGGGCAAGGAAAAGTCAAGGCACTCCACAAGAAATAAAGAAAAAAGAGGCCAAGAACAAAGCAAGAGGATGTGACCCACACCTCTCAATGGATGTAAGAATCCAGGTGATTCTCAACCCAAACCCTTGACTGAATATGGCGATTTTACTGTGTTTTGTATTTTTTTGTGTTTTTGAAGGTTTTTGGAAAATAACTAGAAAGCTGCGATTTTCTTAATAAATTGCTAATAAATTCAAAATAAATCATGTAACATGAAATAGGCGTAGATCTTGCTCATAAATCATAGGCGCATCATTTTATTGAAGATCCCGAGCATTTACAATATTAAAATATGACATATGAATTAAATACGAATTTATTTCAAAAACCTTGTTTTTCTTCTTGCTGGCGCCAAAACACAGAGAGAATGGTACGGCTGAATGGAGTAATGGATCTCTGGTCTCTGGAAATCAATGCTGAGTCTCTGGAAACCCTAGGCGCACCCAAACTAACTGTCAGAAGCTGAGATTTGAGGATGTCCACTGGCAAATGGTAAAGTACGGCTTTTAGCAGTGGTACGGCCTGTACCAAAACAGCAACAATAAATGAAGTACGGCTCAAATAAGAGGATGCCAGATCTCTGTGGAAACAACTCTGTGAGGTTGCCTCAACTGCTAGATGGATATTCTCTGCTGGACCCTAAATAAATAAATCAATGAACTCAATCTGTAACCCCTGTGTGAAGTCACCAAGATGCAAGCTTCAACTGGTATTGCACAGTCTCAGTATGCCAATTCCTGAAGAGGTATCGTTCTCCAGAAACGAATCGTCTGCTGAAACCCTACGTTTTGCAAACTCCAATGCTCAGAGCAAATACAAGACAAATTTGAATAACATATCATAATGGTTCGATTTGTCCTTTCCTGAGAATATATACTTGTGAAAATTCGACCCAAGACTCATTTAATAATCATTTTAATTAAAATGATTAAATGTGCGCTTTGACTTAGGAGAAATACTTTTCAATAATTGACGCCATCATTAATGAATAATAATTATTCATTTTATCAAATATTAACACTTTATTATAAAGTATAATAAATACTTTATAATACGCCCCTTTTATTAAATATTTAAATAATTAATAAAGTGACTTTAATATAAAGTCAAAAGTATTAATTATTCATTAAATCATTAAATACTCCAATATTTCTCCGTCCGACTGTCAAACTGAAGAACTGGGTCGATTTGAGCTAAACAGCTGAACCAGGTGCCCTGCCCAAAATAGCAGCTTCCGCCTGCCCTACTTCTAAAAATAGAAAGTCTGAAAACCACTCTAAATGATTGAAGGCCCAACTGAAACAACTGCACAAAGCTACAAAACACTGAGTAACGCCTCGAAGATCCTCTGCACACATCCACCTACGAGGATCGAAATGATAGGCTAACCACATAACCAGCTGCGGACTAGGATGGGGACATCACAATGGAGCAGTCTCATCATGCCTAAAAAAGGGAGAAATGGGTTCTCGATGCACCATTAGCATCTGAAATTGATGATGCATTGGGTAGCCTAATGGATTGATGGGTGCCTATAGCACCTAGACCCTTGAATCTATACCTCAAAAGACAAGATGATATTAGGAAATGGTTGAAGGATTTTTTTTGTGTTGTGCTGTGATGAGAGGTGCATGAAAGTGTGCCTTGTATTGATCACAACTTCAATAAATAATAATAAGCAAGTGCTATTGTTATCTTAAGTTTTTCATCATATAGTAAAGGGTAGGGTGAGATAATGCAATATTCCAGTCATTGTTTCCCAAAGAATAACACACATACAAGCACAAGAAGGACAATAGAGGAATCGACTAGATTGTGGTTGTGTATGTGCTAATGTGAATGCAAAAACACTATGAAAGATTCAAAAACCCTCTAAGTTACTCACTAATATTAATAGATAATATGATGAGGACTAAGTTTGAGCTTGAGAATTTCAAATTCCTCCCTAAACTACAATTTGAAACCTTCAAATTAGTTTAACAAGGGTGGTTAGTGTACCTAGCCGATCCCCAATGCTTGTGTTGAGGAAAGTCTCAAATGTGAAGTGTTCAAGATGGCAACCAATCTATGAGAGTGTATTAGCAACTCTCTCTGATTCATACTAGCAAGATGTTTCCCTATATTCCCTATGGACATGTCCCCTGGGTTTTTCTAGGCGTACCTGGCCTAGGACGTGGGGACACCTTGAGGACATCCCTTGGTTTCCCCCCCTTTTTTTTTTTGCTCTAAACATCCTATAAATAGGGGGGACAGATCAGGGATGGGTAGGGGATGGCAAAATGTCCCCAAGACGGCCGGGAATGTCCAAAATGTCCCCTAACCATCTTGGGGATGGATGGCTGTTGCCACAGCTGTGCATGCATTTTTAATTAAAAAAATTACTTTTATTTTAAGAACTCCTCTGTTTAAGTTTAAATGTTCAACTCCAATAATAGGTTTCAACCTATACTTTCATGTACATGACCTTTTTTTCAAAAACATAACAGTTCATCAATACTGTTTAGTAAGATTAAATCATATGTGTATAGACAAGTTTCCCTAGTCCTCTTTACAAAAGAAATGAATACCCATACTCATGTTTTTTAGTTTAATAGATTTGGTCTGATATCATATGTATATACAATTTTTATTGAAGTATAATAATGAAAATTTACTAGCACTATATCTCATAATGCAACCACTACATTTCATTAATGCTCATATTAATAGTACCCTTCATAATCTACCTCAGCAGGAGAATGTAGCAAAATTTGAAACAACTTTATAGCAATTTAGGCACTTGATATGAAGGTACAGATCTTCCTTAACAACTAGTTGCAAGATATCCATATCAAGTTAGTGGGAACTATAAACAGTTACTTTAAGTTCATTGTCATAAAGATATCAATCTTATCAACAACAAAAATATGACTTAACAACTAGTTGCAAGATATCCATATTAAGTTAGTGGGAACTATAAACAGTGACTTTAAGTTCATTGTCATAAAGATATCAATCTTATCAACAACAAAAATATGAAAGCAATTAAATTTTGAGTTTTGACATTTATTAATTTGTTCGACTCTCATGTGACTCTCAAGTCAACTCTAATGTTGTGTATTAAGGATTCTATAATGTATATTATGAATGCTTTATCAATGTTATCATAAGAATATTTGAAATTATCCTATATTTTTATAATTTTCCTAAGTTACCGGTTCAGTTTTAGGTTTGGGTTCAGGGTCAAGGGTTCGGTTCACGGGTTCAGGGAAAATTTTTTTGGGGGTTGGGTTCATTAATCCAAAAACATATAAAAATCAGAAACATATACATATTTGCTGTAGTAATTAAGTTCAAAATACACCACCATATTAATAGTCAAATAACATAGCAAAAATACACCACCACTTTCATAGTCAAATATTAAAATATTACAAGAAAGATTCTGTACAAGAAAGTCTTTCACCCTTTGAGGATATCTAGACATATCCTATAGTTTAAAAGTATCAGATAGTTTAATGACTTAGGTATCTGTTAATGAACCATTTTTTTGTTTTTTGCTGAAGAGTTTGGAATTCATGAACCTTCCTGTTTTCTATCATGTAAGCCACCCATACAATCAGCAAGATTTTATTGCAAAAGACTACTTTGATAGTTATATGCCTCTGTAACATCATATTTTCTTCCTGCAGCCAATTTCGTAGCCTTTGAGAGATCACCTTTAGGTTGTTCGTAGACTCCTTGGGTTTTCAAATCAAAACCTATTGGTAACTTCGATGATTGACCTGATGTTTGGCTATAATTTTTTATCCATACCACCTTCTTAACTGTCAAAAGAGCATGATATGTGAAGATTTTGAACTTGCTGTAGTTTTAGATGAATTGAATTTTTATATGAAGGGTTTTATTATTTATGTTAGGACTGGAGGATGTATTCTAATTATAACAAAATGCCTATGGAAATTTGTATTTTCGACTAAATATTGCTTTTAATCTTTCAATGGATTGAATTTCGTATGTTGGTTTTCATTATTTAGGTTCAGATTGGACAATTGATTGTATTGAAAGATACATTGTCTTATTATGGAGTAGTTTTGTTTTTTTCCTGAAGGAAAGGTACTTCCCTTTTAAGCAAAGCCTGTTGGTCCTACAAAATTTTAAAATATTGAAGGATCCATCTTTTTCATCATTTCGAACCCACAGTCAGCATTCCGTACCCTGACTGAACCCACAGTGCAAAAATCGAACCCTGATCATTTCAGTCTCGAACCGAACCAGAATTTCGTAGCCGGGTCAAACCGAACCTTAACCAGGGGTCAAAATCCAGCGAACCAGTAACATAGTAATTTTCCCTAATTTTTATATAACTGTCCCCTTTGCCGTCCCCTAAAATGGCCTCAAAAAAATCTGTCCCAGGAATGTGTTCCCTTGTCCCCTACAGTCCCCTCCCAGAAATTTGGTTGAACATAGATGTTTGCACTTTGCATGCAACTACCTCTAGGAGCAAGACAATATAATAGATCTATGTTAACAAGTTCTGCAATCTTGGGTGCCTTCACTGAATCAAATAGGAGTGGGAGCAAGAGTGCATTCAGGAGGCATGGCATTGCAACCTCAGGTATCCTATGGGTACATTTGGGACATATCCACAGAGTACTTGAGGCGGTAGGGTCATGCTTTGGCTAAACTCGGGAGAAAATGGCATTCACAGTGCATCAATGCAACTTTTTCATTTTCATCGACTTTGTTTTTGATGCAGGTTGCTTTTCACAACACTTTTCTTCTTTTGTTGTGTATCTTTACTGTTACTGGCATCTACATTTCATTCTTTGTTATGATTTGACTCCAAATTTTTTTTCTATCGCATTAAATATGCCATAAGTCATTTTTTTTTAAAAGTATTGGAATCGCTTAAAGTTTCTTTTGACCTTTTATTATTTAGTTAAAAGGTGGATTTTAAAATTTAAAACTATGGACATTCAAATGAAAAATTGAAAGAAGTTGGTTGCTTAAGTTAATTTTTTTCTAAAAAGGGAGATATTCAAAAGAAAGAGCACATATATGTGCATGTAGTAAAAGAACGAGAGTTTCTAACCATGGGGATATATTTAAAAAAAGACATCTATAGTTTGCAGGGGTTTATTTAAAGTTGAAATATTTTGCATTAAGACAAAGTTGGCATGATGACAAATATTGTTTGCATGAGGTGGAATTTTAATTGGAAGGGGGATTTAAAAATAAGAATAGTTTGCATGCGAGTTAGGAAAAGGAGAAGGAGAATTTTCTTTTCTTTTTTAGGAGATATCTATTTTTGAAACAACTATTTGCCTATGAAGAATATCTTAGGCGCTTAAAAAAATTATACTTAAGTATAAATACATACATTTGATTGTATTTAGTATTTACTATTTTGTATTGATTTGATGTATATGATATAACAATGCATTGAATTATCTTTATCACTATTATAGTATCAACTACCAAATGTGTTTTCAATTATATATTTATACAGCAATAACTGGCCATACTGAACCGGGGGAATTTTTTTTGTCATAGGTGACATACCAGTGTACCCTAAACCCCAAACCTGTATCTGAACTGGCAACTTAGGAATAGATGACGACTTGAAAGGACTGAGGAAAGCTGGCATTGCAGTGATCTGTGACCAAGAAGGCAGTAACCTGAACTTTGTTGAAAGAAAATCTGATGATATCAACTGGTAATGAATGGACACACTAGAAGCTGATCAGATTAGGTGTATGGATCAAATTCATATCAGCCAAAGAGCCATAGAATGTTGAATCAGACATCAGATAATCAGAGAGAACTCTTTTAGAATCCCCAAAATCAACATATGACTATTTACAACTAGGTAAATACGGGAGACCATTAGTTCTCTATATACAGCAATCCTATAGAGCTTGGCATACAGTAGGAAAATATGTAAGGGGTTTGAGGTGACACCTCAGACGATTGAGGTTCTTAGCAAAGTGAAGAGGAGAATTCTGCTAGAGTTGTCTATAGAGACAAGAAGTCCACAAGATGGAGGTGGCTGGGTGATAGAGTTGACTAATATGTATCATCATTAGGTGCAGTAATATGTCATATTGTGCACCATTACCATGGTCAGTGTTTCAGATCTGAGTTGTAGATATTTTCTACATGGTTAGTCTCATAAGGTGGCAACTTCCACTTTTGTGTGAGGAAATTTAGTATTTATATTTTTGTTGGAGAAATACAGGCTGCACAATAGAAGGAATACTGCAAACATCTATTCTCTGCTTTAAAGATTTCTAGACCTAAGCTATAATGAAAGTACTTAAAATAGACGAGAAAATAAAAAATGTGGAGACAAGAAGATTGAACCAAATGAATTTCCTGAGTCAGTTCCTGTTATGCATCCTGGAAATAAAGAACTTGAGACTAGTTAATGAGCAGTTTTACCAAAGTCTGAAGAGGCAAAGAAAGTGGATGAGATTGATGGTAGTGGTGGCGTAGAGTAGTTTTGCTTCCTGAATCTTAATGTAATTGTGAACATATTTCAATTGCCAAATTTGTGACATTATCAAACTATAATTTCAGAATATATATATCTAATATTCTAATTGGATATACTTCTTGAAGACTCTAGGCTTTGCTGAAGTTTGATTTTAACACAACTCAGTTTAGATTGTGAATTATTTGTTTATTTATTTATTTAACTTTTTGCATTAATTATTTGATTTGGATATTGTTGGTGTGATGTTGAGAAAGATTGATCTAAATAGTTATATTTTTTGTTCTTTCGTTCCTTTTTCTTGCAGTGTATAAAAAACATTATCCCCCAGTACTGCATGATGAGGTATGGCGTCTAGAAAAAATTGGCAAAGATGGTGCTTTTCATAGGCGTCTGAACAATGAGAGGATCTATACCGTACAGGATTTTCTAAGGCTAATGCTGATAGATCCCCAGAGACTTAGAAATGTGAGTCTAATCTTCTGCCTTTCATATATTTTTTAAAAGTTTGTGTATCATGTTATAGTTCAAATTTTAATAAATAATTATTTTCATTTGGACAAACAAATTAAAAATAAAGATTACAAGCTTCCACCACTGTCCTCAAATGAATGTGAATGAAACACACATTTTTAAATTTGTGTAGAGAGTTTTTTGCATAAGCTCTTTCTTTAACAGCAATAAATAAGTTTCATAGTAGAGAACTGCAGAAGCTGATTCTTTATATGGCTCTCCCTAACTTGCACAAAGAAGTAAACGGATTTATGAAAGGGGTGATGTTAGAGTAGGACTCAAATTTTTCGAATGTCCACATTTTTGGCATGTTACAGTTAGAAACTTTTGCTCTTTGGGTTACTTCTCTCAAGCCATTTTATATTGTCAAAAATTTGAAGGATTCATCACTTTAATATAGCCAAAGTGGGACTTACACTGTTAAAGTTGCACACTCTGTTTATAGCACTAACAAGTAGAGAACTTGCAGGTTCTTGGAACAGGCATGTCAAACAAGATGTGGGAAGGAACAGTTGATCATGCTAAGACTTGTGTGATTGATAACAAGCTTTATGCCTATTATGCTGATGAGCAACACACACTTGGAGTAATATTCAATGTTGTCTGTGAACCAGTGGGAGTTCTTGTAGATGGTCGATACATTCTTGTGGATGATCTTTCAGAAACTCAAAAGGTAATCATTTGAATTAAATTTCTTACTAAAGGCATATGTGTGCACACACACATCCATACAAATACATATATCTAAATGTGTATATGTATAAGCACAATTTCTGTCTCGCTGGATAACTAAAGTGTTTTGTTACTGTTAAAGGTTTTTGTGAGCAAGATGGTAAAATATACATATGAGCACTGGAATGAAGTGGTTGAATATGATGCAAGCTCACTGATGGGTGATACGTCCCATCGGGTTACAACATTGTCTTCTCATGGAGTACTAAGTGGTAACACATTTAAACTTGGATTTTATACTTTAAAATGAAATAATCTCTGTAAAACTAATCTGCATCCCTAAATACATTTAGAAGCCAATAAATTATGTGTGAGATCTACAATAAAAACTTATAAATGTTTATTTTCTCTGCAGATGACCAGGTAGGTGAAGCTGATATTGATTCACAAGTTGCTGTTGACAAGGTTACAGATCAACATCACCACTCACTAGATCCAAGTAATGGCATTTGGATGCCATATCCTGCTGAAAATTCAAACATAACAATGTCCAGTCAATTTGCAGCAAGAGCTGATTTTTCTGAACAGTGTATACTACCTCAGACTGTATTGTCTTCTGCCTTAGCACTTAGTACCGAACGAGTTGTAATGAATCCTCTTCAATCATCTTATGATACCCAAATTCTGGGCCCTTATCCTCATTTCCAAAATGATTGTATTGGACAAATTCATAATGAGTATGCACACCAGTGTATTGAAGATCAATGCGTCGAATCCTGTGTTAGTCAAGATAATTGGAATGTAGATTGTCATGAAGGATTGGAGGATCTTTCTTTTACCAAATCTGGTGAAAAATTGACTTCTGGAGTAGAAAATCAGATTTTGGATGGTGCTGATTTACAAGCACAATTGCAAAGCTTGATACAAAGTATGAATGCAGGAACAAGCATACTACAAAATAACCTCTTCGACAACTCAGAAAGAGCTGAGGCATTTTCTTTTTCAGTATTTACTCCAACATCAAATGTGAGCATTAGTATGTCCACTCGCCGTTTACACAGTAAAGCATATGTATTTTGGTTAAAGCTGAAAGCTGCTCTGAAGTGGGGAATCACAGTCAGGAAAGTAGCTGCTGCAAAAAGAGCAAAGTTAGTAGAGATCGAAGATTGACAATTCATGGAGGCATTTGTACAGTTTATGCATGTATCCCATTTAATGATCTCAGCTTTTAAGACGTGTGACTTACCATATGAATTTTCAATGGATGTCATGATATTTATATAGCAGTATGTTTTTCAACATTATAGCTGCATGTATGAAATATTCCTTTTCCAGGACACAATCTTCCTTTTGCTGAGACTGGTTTATGTGGGGCAAGCAACACTGTTGATCATGCTGATAGCCTGCCTACCAGTACATCAGATTATTCTTGTAAATGGAATTTTCAAAGCAGGTAGGAAAGATGGGAAAACTAATCATATAGCAGCAGCTTTCTCAAACTCTTCATGAAGATGGTTGTGCAGGTTGGATTTTCAGCTGATCATTCTCAGGGAGGATAGACTCCTGAAAATCACAGTTGACATGCGCAGACTGTTTTTTTCTACCAGAAACAGATGTGCAAACTCTCACTTTACAAAGGGATGCACATCGTAACTTCAGAAGGGAGGTGAGGTAAATAGCTTTTTTAATTGTATGATAGTTTTTAAGGCATAGCTTGGTCAATGACCAGGCACTTTCTCCAACTTCAATAGCGAAACATCTTCAACTTTGTAAATATCATAGTTTACATTTTAGGGGGACTTTATTCCTGACATGGGACTCGTATCGTTTCCAACCTCAATGCCAATTCCAATCTAGAACATCAATTTAAGGCCATATTCACAGAATTGCAAGTACTATTTGAAATCTATTACATGTCAGAGGTGGTCAAATTTTTTGACAACTCAAAAGCCTTCCGATATTGCAATAGCCTGTAACCTGCTAATAGACTTCAAAAACAATTAGTCTGAATACAAGTAATTTAAATTGCCAACTGCAAGTGATGGTACTGTTCCAGTCACAATGCTTGATAGCACCAAAACAAGGGAGTGCTCAGAATTTATGCTTATGAAAGTCTACATTCTGTTTATAGTCTCGACGTTGTCTTAAGATGAGATCAACAAGCTCTGGTGCCATGCTGTTCTTGTAAATCAGGCTGTCCACATCTATGTGTTGTTTTTTAACTTTTGCCAGCAAAATGTCTGCTATATATTGTTTTAGATTCAATCAATCCCCTAGTTGAATAAGAAGCACAATCTTTAGCGTCTTTGAAAAAACAAGTAATTGTGATGGTGTAATCTATATTGTTGAAATTTGATTTATTGCAAACCATTTTGTAGAAATCAAAATTCAAATGAAGGTTTCCCTCGCCTTTTTTTCCAGACACTTGATTAGATAGGTTGTAGAAAAATCTTCTTCACATTTCTACAATGCTACGTCTTTATGTTGCGATAAATATGTATGCTTGGATTGTGACTGACGTAAATAAGTTATGTTTAACTAGAAATATTTATCGTTGTGTATCTATGCCGTTTTTCTGCTTCTGAACGAGGACAGTGGACTTGGGTTGTGCATTTCTACCATATTCATGAGAAGACTGTTTTTCTGGATATGTATTTTACTATTCTTGAGGTTAAAGTGGCCGTTGTTTATTTTTTGACTTAAAGATATGTCAACTCAAATTTGGCTTCTATAGACTAACCAAATATGCTAAGCAACACATTGATTTTTGCGATTGATAGTAAGTTTTGAATAATTGGAATAATAAAGTTTTTAACTCTATTAAATTTATAGAAGAAAATATAAAAAATATGCATGACTACGGCTCGAAAGCATTGCCACATCCTTCTTTTTATGCCGCTTATAAATATCCCAAATTATGTTGCGAGACCAAAATGTCGTATTCCATAGACTGACTCATAGACCACTAAAAGCATGAGAACTGGATGAATTGCCTTGCGTGCTACCGAAGCTACTATCGTTAATGACTCTTAACTATATATAAACAGAGACCAAAACATCTGTAATAAAAATGACAAAATTCACATTAGATTTTTTTTTTTTTTTAAATGTTTAAGGTTACTCGTCATGGATAATACTATCGCGATAATAGAGTTTTACATGCACCATCTGAATAGTAACTTTATATGTTGAGATGTATGGATTTGGATAATGGTTAGTTTTGTATTCATATAGACGTCCAACTCGAGCAGTGGTGAAATCTATATTTGCCTGACACTATGAAGTTATGCGCTCTATCTTGCCAAACAAGGTCTAGTGTGGACGATGTAAATCCAGACATTAAGCTACAAATAGCCATTGACTTAGTTGGAAGTGAGGTTTTTATCGATCTTTTTAAAAGTTTGGTTAAAAATTGTATTCATATTTGATAGCACCCCCAGTTATTCTTTACAACATATATTGTTAGCACAAGCCCTCTATTCAATTTCCCATTTATACTCTGATTTGCATGGTATCCTGGATCAATTCAACTTCCTATTCATACTTTGATTTGCACGGTATTCTTGATGTTAGTTATTGTGGAGATAATCATCTTATTACCAAGATATTATATGCCCTAATCACCATGAGATTGTAAGGTTGTTGAAAGATTTCACGGGAGACATTCCTCCTATACGCCCAACCTCATATGCATAAGAATAGAAGACAATTGATGAGTATGGCATGATGCTTGCATTGTGCTACCTTTGTGTTTGGAAGATGAAAACTTTAAAATCTTTGTGAAACCCATGCAACAAAACGAGTAAAATACATGCAGCAAAACATTGAGTAAGGTAATATATAAAGTATAAACACAATTTAGAGAGTATATGGACATAATACTCACCCTTGTACACACATTTTTGTGAAGCCCATGCAACACAATGAGTAAAATATATGCAACAAAACATTGAACAAATCTGTGTGCACAAATCTTTGTGAAGCCCATGCAACAAAATGAGCAAAATACATGTAGCAAAACATTGAGCAAGCCATTGGATAAGTCTATGGTAATCTATAGATAAATTTTGGGGAGTATATAAACATAATACTCATCTTTGATTGTACATGAGATTAGCTCCGTGTGGACATATGCATACATATATTTGCATATTATATGTACTCCATATTAAGTAGATAATCTCACAACATTATTTTCCTCTCTTTCCTACTAAACAAGCTTGTATGTATCACCCAAGATTATATGCTAGTTTCTAGAGCTGTTCTCTAAAATTGAATCTCAATGCAAAATCTACATTTCTACATGACTATACTAAATGCTCAAATCAGTTAACAGATTTTCAAAAGTTTGAGTCTTGGTTTAAATTTGGGCCTAAGTCATGTTAATTATATAATTCATTCAACAACATTGGATATTTATTTTTATTTGGACCTAAATGAGGTATAATGGCCCATTGATGGGAATTAGTATCTTGCAGAAATGGTTATATGTGCTTGTAACAATCTAAGTAATCATTATATAGTGCTAGTAGATTGAACTCAATTAACTTTGCAAACTTCATTTCTTAGTTTCTTTATTTACTCATTTAGTTGTTTTAGATATTTCATACGTATGTGTATCAAAGTATTAGGTTGGTTTTCATTTAATAATATAGTAATGGACATGAAGGTAAAGGTTGCTAATCCATTGCACATCAATAAATATAAAGAAATAGACATTGAGGGAACATGTTTGACTATTGTTTTTAATAGTATTGTTGACAACTACCCCTAAAATCAAATATTACATCAACTCAATAGCTTCAAATGCTACATTAAGGTAATTAGTTTTTTATTACATTGCAGTCATACTTGTTTTATTGTAACTATAGCCAATGTTATGATACATCATGTGTACATTGTATCCCATCTTTAAATAAGTTATCATCCTTAACAATTTTTTGTTCTAGAGATTATGAGGTAGGTGAAGAAATTGTGTTTCAGGTGTAAAAGAGGAAGTAGGAATGTGTAGGAACAATGCTAAAATTTATGTTGTTGAAGATGGAATTGCTATTGATGGTGTTGACATTAAAGACCACATTACCCTTCTTATTATCAATTACATATTGGCCAATACTCACTATTAGTGATGATCTCAAATTCTAAACCAAAGAAGAGCTAGAGCATGAAGAGAAATATTGCTATCTCCCATTCTCTTTAACTCTATCAACATTATCCTATACCTTTGAAAATGTCTTAACAACAAACCTTTGTATCTATAAAGCATAATATTACTTCCTCTTCACACTTCTACTACTTTTCCTACTCCACACCCTTGATTAGCTTTTTTGCCATTGTTATGTGCTTGCTCTTGGCAAACAATGTTTGGTGTGAATGATGCAACTCCACACATTTAGCTACAAAAAGCCATTGAATTGTTGGAAGTGAGCTTTTTATAGATATTTTTAAAAGTGTGGTTAAAGATTGTATTCATATTTGATCACACACTCAAAATCCACACATTTATCTACAAATAGTCATTGAATTTGTTGGAAGTGAGCTTTTCATGGATATTTTTTAAAGTTTGGTTCAAGATTGTATTCATATTTGATCACACCCAATTATCTTTACCAACATATTGTTAGCATAAACCCTCTATTCAATTTCCCATTTATACTTTGATTTGCTTGGTATTCTAGATCTATTCAATTTCCTTTTCATAATTCTATTGTGTGGTATGCTTGATGATGTTTATTGTGGAGATAATAATCTTGTTACCAAGATCTTATATTGTCCTCATCCTAATGATATTGTAAGGCTATTGGAAGATTTCATAGGAGGCATTCCTTCCACCCCACCCTTATATGCTTAAGAAAAGAATACAATTGATGAGCTCGAGATGATCCATTCATTGTGGCACCTTTGTGTTTAGAAGATGAAATCAATCAAATCTTTGTGAAGCCCAAGCAATAAAATGGGTGAAATGTGTAGTGAAACTTTGAGCAAGTAATTGAATAAGTCTGTTAATCTATAAGCAAATTTTGGAGAGTATATGGATAAAATACTCATCCTTGACTGTGCATGAGATCACCCTCCATCTATGTTATTATTATTTCATATACTTCATATTGTAGGAGATGATATCTTAACAACCTTATTTAACCCTCTTTTCTACTAAACAAGGTTGTATGCATCACCTAAGATTATCTAGTAGTTTCTAGAGTCACTGTAAAATTGAATCTCCCTCCAAAATATACACTACTACACGATTAAATGAAATGCTAAAATCAAGTAAGAAGTTTCATAAGTTTGAGATAATTTAAATTTTGACCTAATTCATGTTAATTATATAATTCATTGAACAACTTTGAATACTTATTTTTATTTGGACTCAAATAAGTTATAATGGCCCACAAATGGGAATTAGTATAATTGGGTAATGGACACGTGTCCATAGAGGATATGCTTTGGTACAATCTAAATAATCATTATACAAGGATAATAGATTGAATTCAATAAACTTTACAAACTTTTCATTTACTAGTTTCTTTTTCTTTATTCATTTAGTACTTTCAAAGATTGCACATTTATGTTTCTCAAAGTATTAGCATTTAATAATATTGCAATGGACATGGAGATAAAGATCCCTAGTCCATTGTGCATCAAAAAATTATAGAGAAATGGACATTGAGTGAACATGTTTGACTATTACCTCTAATAGTATTGTTGAAAGTTACCCATAAAATCAAACATTAAACCAACTCAATAGCTTCAAATGCTTGGAGATAGGGTAATTAACTCTTTATTTTACTGCAATCATACTTATTTATTTATTTTAGTTATAGCCATTAGTATGACAAGTTATGTCTACATCTTATCATGTCTTTAAATAGGTTATCATCCTTCATGATTTGCTTTTTGGTTCTAGAGAGTATGAATGGATGGAGAAATTGTGTTTTAGGTGTAAAAGAGGAAGTAGGAATTGCTAGGAACTATGCTAAAAATTAGGTTGTTGAAGATGGAACTACTATTGATGGCGTTGATATTAAATACCACATTAGTATTTTCACTATCAACTACATCTTGGTCAATCCTGACTATTAGTGATGATCTCATATTCTAAATCAAAGAAGTGATAGAGCATGAAGAAAAATATTGCTATCTTCCATTCATTTTAATTATATCAAAATTATTCTACTCCTTTGACAATTGGATAATGGTAACCCTTTGTATGTATACATCAAACCACTGCTTCCTCCTCACACTTCTTCATAAACTTTCTCAATGTAGGCTCATAAATTATATTTCTTCTTCCATTGCCTTATAAATTTCTTCTTTTGCATCTAATATTTTCTCCTCCACTACATGACCTCCAAATTTCTTTCTTTGCACATGCTTCAATAAGGACTAGGCTCATTGATTCATTGTTAGCTAAATTCATGCTAGCCATTCTATACTTGGGGCAAGTATTATCATCATGGTCCTCAATTCACACTATCAACACTTTTAAAATGATTGCTCTTTTTTTGCTATGATTTTTTTTTCCAAAATAACCCCACTTACTTTATGCTTCATACTAAATTATTGAATGACCATTACATCAAATTTAGGATGATGGAGACCTACATATCTTTGTTGCTTCCAATTATGTTGTTAGCCTTATTAAAGCTCATTATAAATTCTTTTTTTTCTTATTCATTTAGATTAACATGAAAATATTTCACATAATGCATTATGATTTTTTATTTCATTAAACAAATTGCATAGTAGTTAACCTTGTATGCCTCTTGCAACATATTGTGCACACCACTTCCCTCTTATCTATCATGGATCAAGTATTTGAATTCTTTGAGAAAAATCATTACATCTTTTATCAAATTAGTTAAGGATACAATCTCTATTGGATCATATCAATCACCATCATTTTGTCAATTTATTTTTCAAGTACAAGAGTTGTCCTCTAAGATTCATAGCTTGATTGTGGGCATTATTATAACTTGTTAATGGTACTTTATAAGAATGAATTTTGTATAATTTTCTTGATGTAGCTTTTGGTTATCTTTGGTGCTTGTTGTCTTTCTTTGTGTTTGTGTTTGTGTTTGTTGTTTGGTTTGTCACTTGGTCCCAATTTTGGCCCTTTCAAATTTTTAACAATTATTGAATGTGGTTTTGATTAACCCTTGTTAACAATTTGTTAATATTTTATTTTTCTTAACCCCTTAGTTGTTGTGATTGTCAATGAGTTTATTGGGCTAATAGGTCTTGTGTCTATGTACCCACTTTTATCCCTTAGTTGACAATTGAGAACCAACATCTTTGGATATATAGACCAAATCAAATAGTAAACATCAATCAATAAATATTTTGAAGTATTAGTTAGGAGTAAGCCAATTCTATATGTCATTTTTTATAAGATATGCTAATGTGTCATTTCTTGATTGATTTATCTTGGAGAATGCATTGTTTGTGGGATAGAGTTAGCAATGTATGTGGGCCCTCACAACTTGAAAATTAAATGGTAACATGACAAGTTATGGTTGAATTCTATAGATTTATAAATGGTTAGTGTAGGTCTTAGAGAGGTTTTTAGATCTTCCAATAGCTATTGTTTCAAATGAAGCTCGTCTAAACCCCACCAAGTGGCTATTCCAGGTGGTTTTAATGGACCTACATAGATTATTTGAATGCACACATTTTGAATTATAAATATGTTGAAACCATTGATTCCCTTCATATATGATGTAATGAAATTACATGTATAAGAGAATAATACAGTAGGAAATAATTGGTAATATAATAGGAATTACTTGCCAATAATTGGTAATAGTAGGTCACTTTAAGGGGGCAACTTTAATTTTTTTCATAGTAACATAATTCACAATATGATGATAATATCTCCTATATACACCTTACTTGTGCCATGGGGACCACCCAAGCCATCCTTACTACCAATATAATGTTATACAAATGATTACATGACTTAAGTTGTGCTAGCCACAATTTAGCCACACATTTCTAATGTTGCTATAGGTAAGGTATAACACAATCCTCCTCTTAAAACCAATATTGTCCTCCATGTTGGTGATTGTGGCATGCTTCTACAAGAATGCTTCGTCCTCCCATGGAATATCTTGATTGTTTGGATCCTTTCATTTGATCATATGCCTTGTAATCATCCTAGTTTACAACCTCTTAGTGCATGTTTGAAATATTCCCTTAAGTTCCAAAATGATCTTGATCTACTTATCAAACTCTAGTAACTCTATCGAGGTTGAAAATCTTTGTCTAATGACCTTCAAGCAGAAACATGGAAAGTTAGATATATTTTTGTTGACTAAGGTAACTCCATTTGTATGTTACAATACTAATCTTTTGCAAAATTTAATAAGGGTTGCAATAATTAGGTGAAAGATTGTTATCCTTTGTTGTTTTAGTGACATATGCTTATATGGTTCTAATTACATAAAGGTCCACTCTCCTACTTCAAAAAATTTCATTACAATGATGATCAACTTGTCGCTTCATTGTGTTCTACATCATTGCCAATTTCTCCTTAAGACTAGAGAGTGCCTCTTATTGGTGTTAAATTTGTTCTTCAATTGCTCTAAACTTTGGTTGTACACTAAAAATAGAGGTGATGGATGGCGAATGCTACCCATATAGTGTTTAAAGTAGATACATTTTGGATGAAGTGTGGAAATAAGTTCTATACCACCATTTTTCTAGTGACAATTGTTGCATCCATCTTTTTTATTTATCTAAATCAAAACAATAGAGATAACCCTCCAAACAATTGTTGACCACCATAGTTTGACCATCTAATTGGTGATGATATGATAAGCTACAAGCAAGCTAAGTATTTAAACAAGAGAATAAATATTTATGAGTAATTTTGGGTTTGATTTATGAGTATTTAAACAAGGGAGTAAATCAATCCCTACACCATAGAAAATCTCCTTTCTACATAATTTTATTTGACACACTAAGATCTTGTTGGATCTTTTGAATGTGATTTTGTGTATCCATGTCCTCTCATTGTTCTTATGCCTCATTCACCTAATTTTCCTACAAGATGGAATTGACACAATAGTGGTTGTGAGTCCATCCCTCATAGATAGAGAATCAACCACAACATTCTTCTTTTCTTTCTTGTATATGCTCTTAAAGTCATGCCAACATATTTAACCCATTTATATTGTTCTTTTGATGCAACACCTATTCCAAGAATTAATTAAGACTATTATGATCTATCTTCACATTAAAAGTGTATTCCCAACAATTATTCCATTATTTGATTGCATGAAGGATAATCGTCAGTTTTTATAAATGAGCTTCAACAAAATTTTGTATTTTAAGTTGGTGAATCTCAAATGCAAAGGGCCTTCCCTCTTACATGAGTACAAGTCTTATGTCATATCCTAAAGTGTCACTTTCCACAATGAATGATTAATAAAATCTAGGGTAGCTAGAACTAAATTCGAGCACATGGCTTCCTTTGAATTTTTAAATACTTTGATAGCTACTTCATCAACTAAAAGTTATGCTGCCATATTTTTTATGAATCAATGATAGTAACTTGTAGTCCCTAAGAAACCTTAGGTTCTTGAGGGTTTGGGGCACTTTCCATTCTACCATGGCATTGATATTGTGAGGTTCCACCTTGACATCTTCACACAAAATAATATGACCCAGGTACTGCACCTATTAGAGTCCAAAAACACACTTGGATGACTTAGTATAAAGTTGATGTTGTTCAAGAGTGTCCAAACCCTAACTTAAATGTCACAAGTGTTCCAAATTTTTCTATATATATTATATTTCATCAAAAAGTACCAAAACAAATTTCTATAAAAATGGCCTAAAGATATATTTCATCAAACTTTGAAATGTATATGGAACATTTGTGAGGCTAAAAGTCAACACTAGTAATTCATAATGATCATCACATGTTTTGAAAGTTGTTTTATTTATATTATACTCTAATTTTGATTTGATGATAATAATAATGAAGATCAATTTTGGTAAAATAAGTAGCGTTATGTAGCTCATGTAACAAATAACCAATCACTAGGATTGGAATTATTTATTGATTGTGCATTTTGTGATCTCTTTGTAATTTAAACACATATGTCAAGTGTGATATTTCTTATGCCCCACAACCACTAGAGAGTAATAAGCACTTTGACTATGCTTGATAGTACTTGTCTCTGACATTTCTTATACCATCTTAATATTATTTTTTGATACATATGGGTACTTGTAGGGTCTAATATTGAGTAGTTGGCTCCTTGGTACTAGTTGAATGGCATGATCATAATCTCTTTTGGGAGGAATTAACTTTGGCACATCCTCCAAAACTATTGAGTGCTTATCTATAATTGCTTGCAAATCTAATAGTGTATGAATATTTGACTATTTTTCTTTTAATAGAAATTATTGGGCAATAAACCCATCCACACTTTTTTTGAGCATTCTTTTTATTTGGTGAGGGATTACCATTTGTTGAGAATTTGTATGCAACCCTCCCAATTCAAATCTCTTACCCTCTAAATAAAAATACATGAACAACTCCTAGGGTTCACTCAATTGTTCTTAGTGTAGTCAACCATTGCACTCCAAAACATGTATAATTTGACCACATAAATCCAAATGCTAATCTAGTCGATATTCTCCCATAGTACGTTTAATAGTATGGAATTTAATTGAACAAATGACTATACCACATCTACAATCATGACTTGAAATTATATAATTGGAAAAATAAAATAGTTCAAACAAGTACCCAACTTATTGTTGATAAAGTTGTGAATGCTTCTTGAGTTGTTAGCCTATCTATTTTCAACCACCCTACCACCTTGAGGGTTTGTGAGGCGCCAATTCTAAAAGGTGCATAACTCAACACCTTATAATAATTCTATCTTCTTTTCACCAACACCTTCAATCTAGAACAACTTCTTTTCAACACTTTTATCTCCTCAAGTATATTTGCTATCATAATTAGAACATAACCCCATTTTCATTTTTCTTCGATTTGTTCAGGAATCAATCTAATAGGTTGAGGGAATGTCTATGCTAGAGAGCTCCTCTCTCTTATGCTTACAAATCCCTACCTTTTGTTGACCAAACCCTTTCCTCTACTCTACATGCCTTAATAAATTAAGAATTATATATAGTATGTAGAGTAAACATGCATAAATCATGTTAGATTTGATCTTTGAGCTTTCAAAGAAACAACTCATTTAAGTTCTCCTCCATAATCAACTCTACTTTCAAGGATAGGTTCTAGAATTGTTGAATGTATTTTTTGATTGGTCTTGTTTCTCAAGTTTTGTTAAGCGGTTGAAGTAATTATTCGATACATTATTACTATAATGCATATGTCATTCCTCTATAAAAATTGACCAAGTGACATTGAGAGTTTTTTTTTTTTTAAGCACACAACTATGCATACTAAATAAGCAACCCAAATGTAAGGATACAATTGTAACCTTCTATTCACATGGGATTTGATCCATTTGGTTAATAGGTGACTAGATCCTTTCCATCAAACTTTGTAATTTTGGTAACATAAATAAAGGTCCCAAATGAGTGTGATCCATGGGATGAGGTAGCACAATATTTGGATCATAACCTTTTTATGCCAAAAAAATAATTTATTGGGTAAGTATAGGCATTGAAAGAGGGAGACAAGTTGGTATTTTAAAAAAAAATGGTTTTTGGAGGATA
This sequence comes from Sequoia sempervirens, assembly GCA_007258455.2. Lineage (NCBI taxonomy): Eukaryota > Viridiplantae > Streptophyta > Pinopsida > Cupressales > Cupressaceae > Sequoia > Sequoia sempervirens. The sequence goes on along the minus strand of VDFB02324140.1, from coordinate 82,097 downwards.
AATAAGTTGCAATGTTGTATTAGATTTATAAGGTTTCATTATAATGAGTTTTTTTTCAATTGAAATTGGCACCCTTATCTTTGAAATGACTACATATTTTTATTCATATTCCTTCAAATATTTTATGGTTGATTCTACATCTAATGATGTTTTTAGAGATAAATAAGTTGCATAGTGTGGTCCATAGTCCCTTAGGATCAATTTGGTTAATATAATCTAAAGGTCAAAATGGATGTTGGAGGACCCCACTAGGAGATTGGAGGACTCGACGAAGAGGTTGGAGGACAATTCCTTTCTTTAGTTAATTTTTTATGGGAGAATGAACACATTGCTTGAAAGGTAATTTTCATAGGAGTAGTTGCATTTTCTTTTAGTTTGACTATTGAAGTTTGTTTAGTTTTGATTTTTCCTTTTTGAACTTTAATGATGAGAAAATAAAGTTGTCTAGATTTTTTTTCTCTACAAGGACTTTTCACCTCTTGCCTACTAAGGGGAAAGAGATTGTATTGTCTTTCAATCAATTGTTGGTGATTGTATTACTTGATAGGGGTCGTTAAAACCATTAGCCAAGAAAAGTGAGGCCAACAATGTTGGACATTAGGATAGATGTGCCATATTACTTATAACCATAATTATTCTAAGCACCTCCTACCACGACCATATCCATGTCTGAGATATGAATTATATTGAAAACCTTATAAAACCCAAATCATTCTTGCAGTTAAGAAATCATACAAATTTAACAAGAAGCTTATCTCATCATTCAATTACTAAGGTTGAAAGATCAAAATTACCTTTATCAACACTTTCCCTTTCACTCCACTATGCTTTTACAACAAAGGATTCCACCACAAAACTACCTCCATTGCTACTTCAATGACTTCCCCATTTGCCCATGATGGTACAATAACATCATGAACACATGTCTTTTAAGTAAGAGTAGGTTTTACAACTCAATGTTTCAAGTTATGCTTGATTTATATTGCCACTTGGCCCTCTTTTAACAAATGTCTATTTTTGTTATCTCTATTATCAACTCCTCTCCATCCCAATTGCTTGTAAATTATTAGGGATTCTATACTTAATCTTAAACCTCACCTTTCCAAATCCATTCACAAATAGGAAAGGTGGAAACTCATGGTCAGGGGATTCTACCATTGTCTCTATCCTTCATGTTTTTAATGAAAGGTTAAGAAAATATTGATAAACATTCTATTTGCTACTCTAAAGTAACCATTAAGCAAGAAAAAAAACTCCTTTAGGTCTTTTATATCTTCATATGAGTTCACACTAAAAATCTATCCATAATTGTTTCATACAACCATTTATGTATATTATATTGCATATTCACATAGACACACAAAAACATATGTATAATATCAAGATGTCTAGTCTGTTTAGATGTCTAGAAATTGTGACTATATATGTATAGTGTTTATATATATCTTGATACCTATATCTAGTGCACTTATTTTAATGTATCCAATGTCTATATATATGTAGACACAAAGGGTCTACCCATATATACACTTGCATATATAATCAAACTATCGATATCTTGGTATACATGCATGTGGGTAGCAGGTCTGATAATATACATACAAACATGCCTAAAACACAAGTATAGACAACAATCAAATGGTTTAATAAAGTCCTTAAGCAGTGATAATGTTTCATTCAAACATTAACAAAATATATCTGTAATAACTAACCCCCAATTTTTTTTTTTTGAGAACCTAGTAACTTCACCACTGCTCTTATAATTTTCTGTGTGTTCACCAAGTTCTTGTTTTTTCTTTTCTTTTTTTTTGGTTTTCAATACTTGTTGTTTGTGTTCACTTGAGAATGTTTTGGAAATGAGTTTCATGTATCAACAGGTAAAGAACTTGCATATGATATTAAATGCAATGAACATTAAATAGGAGCAAATGCAAGAAAGGAAGATATTTTTTTAGAGCTTCATTAATCAGTTCTAAATGATAGTAATTTTTTTTTTCTATTCATTACAATTTAGTTTTCAAACCATAAAAAAGTAATTTTCAGACCTAAAATTTAGCTCTTTAACAATAGATTTGAAACTTCCTCATGACCATGTCCAACACACTTGGGAAGTGGTTCTAACTTGATGCAATGCTAGGCCAAGGTTGAACCTCAAAAACTCTCCAAAAACTAAGTCTCCCACACTAATACTCTGATCAGATTAGAGAGAAAAATACCCAGAACCAGGCACCTACAGCTGAGGGGCGATCTAGTCTATTAAATCCAGGACTCCTTCAAAAATAACAAAATATTTCTTGATGGTGGCGCCCAGGGAAGAGCTTTCCAAAGAACTAATACCCATATTGAATACCTCATTCATTTCAGAGATAAGAGCAACTCTTCATGTTCAAGTCCTGTTAACGAAGTGTCCAGAAAATGGAGATGAACACACCAAAATGAGTTTATCTTTACCCAAAATTGATGCAAACTCCCACAAGCCAATTAACTCACAATCCTCTTCAAAAAAAAGATCAAAAATATTCAATCCACAAGTCTGTAACTGCAACTTGAAAGCACAATGAAGCTCCTGAATGAAGCTCCCCAAATCCTCTCCTGATGTGATCTTCCACACACGACGACAGACGATCTTGTAGAGATTTTCATCTCAACAAGTCTAATCAACCATAGAGCCAAGATCCAAAGCCAATGCTCAAGCAAATACCAAACATCCATAAGCTGAAAATAACTTCAAAAGAAGTTTTTATAAACATTTCTCTAGCAACCCTAGAAGGCACACCAAAACTCCCTTTCTTTTGATTTTATTTCATTTTTAATATTTTGACTTCAACTTGGGCGCCCAAAGTATTTGCTCAATTAAAAAGATTTAACTTAAAATCTTAACTTCAACTTTAGCCTTTATTTTTATTTAAAAATTATCTCTTTTCTCAAGATTGGCGTCCATTCTCTTAATGCAATATTAAATACTTAAAGGCTTTAAAAACAACTTAAGTTGATTATACTAGGTGCCATGGTACTTTTTATGTCCCCTTAGGACCCTCAATGATAAAATATAAGGTTACTTTATAATATACCTTTTTTTGAAGCATAAATCAAATATTAAATTGATTTAGCCTTAGTAACTTTATATGAACTGAATTTTGTGTTGTAGTGACCTGCCTGATTGGGACCTATTGACCCAAATTGACTTACTATTTTTAGAAAGTGCTAAAAATAGTAAATTGTGCCCTGAAGCTTGAGTCGAAGAGAAATTGAAGTGCTCGAGATGGCTCTTCGAAGACTGAAACACTGCACCAAACCCCCTGCTAAAAATAACACTTATTAAAACTAGTAAGTGTGCCTGAATCAACCTGACTAAAAGAGGACCTCGTAAAAATGGGGACATTACAGTCCGCCCTTCCCAAAGATTTCTTGTCCTCAAGCAATTCCAGAAAACTCTGCAATCCACATAGAAATCCATGCCACAACCCAAAATGATTCTCGAGTCCCAGATAAATCTAGGTGGCTTGTAACCCCAACTGCTCCAATCCCTGCCCTACAATGCACTAACTCCATAAGTCTCTTGAATATCACCTGTAAGAAGAGTGGTAAAGTTCCACCAAAATTCAACCCACTCCTCAAAAATATGTCCCTCAAGATAACCAACCTGGGGTGCCACAAGAGTAAGCTCAAGAAATACCACACTAGCTCTCTCATCCCAAAATGTCGTTGCACTAGAACTCAATGTGATTCTCGGGTTCCAAGTGAGTCTCAGAAAAATGACACCATGTTGAAGCTACACCACACTGATCATAATAGGCTATCCAATGTCACCTAACCGCACTCTCCTATCCTAGATCATCAGAGAAATAAGATCATCAAAGCTCAAACTGAAAAACCTGATGAGATTGAAATCAATGTCATGGAACATGCCCTACCACAACAACTCAGAGAAGGATGCGTCAGTAAAATCTCTACCAACCACATCCCTAGTCTCCATGAGAATCACCCTGCTCAACCATAAGAGATTACCCTCAACATGATTCCACATGATAACCAAACTGTGCAACCAGTCATCCACTACCACAATACTGAAATCAACCAACCAAATAAAGCCACTGTTGAAGCTAGCCGAAATCATGACATTAACATTCAACCTCCGAGTGTCAAAAGAAAGGTTCAAAACACACCAACTTACCCAAACCACTACAACATGTACTAGAGTGGAAAAAAATGAATGGGTAAATAGTGTGCGGATGAATGCTCATAGCCATCAGTCCCAAGGCCTGCCCAACCACAAAATCAAACTGCTCACTAAAATATAATGTCACATCCAATGAGAGGAAATAGTGGTAGCGATAAGCAAACTCAAATCCCACTAGAAAGAGTAGAGAGATGTGTATGAAGGTATCAACAGAGTTGTCTCTTGGAATGAAATCATCTCCGCTATTAAGCCTCAACCATAAACTACTCCACCACTGAACTGAGGGAACCATCCAAGTCATATGTGAGTCTGATGACGAAGTCATGTGCAAGCTAGTCGAAGTATGAACAACAATATCAAAATAAGAAGTAGACCCACTATGCCAATTTCGTGACAACACCTCATGTCTAGAAATTGCACCTGGGTCCGAAGCCTGGTTATCCAACTCACTCGCATCACTGGACTTGCCCAAGTCTCCATCTTCCAACTCAAAAAAGTGGGCTGTCAAGAGTTGAATAAACATCCAATTCAAATAAAGGATTATCAATGACCCAAAGTTTATCCTCAACTCCCAATCTAAAACAATCCTCTTGTTGATCCGAACTCATATCTTCAAATTTTCTTGGGTAATGAGCTAGGTCATACTCCTCCTAGATGTGATCAAGCTCCACCATTACCTATTTGATTTTGTTTGCCCTTTCTCGACCTTCTTGCTCATTTAACTGTTGGTTCTCGTGAAACTGATCATTAGCTTCAAGAAGTGCCTCCTGGACACTTTCCAAGGCAATCTTCGTGGAGCTAAGCTCAACGGTGAGCTCACTAACCTCTCCCCTTAACTGCTTAGATAAAGATAATGTTTTATCAACAAACTTGGTGGCTATATCTTTATCATGCATCAAGTGCAAGTAAGTTGTTTTAAACTCTTCCATAGAACTCTTCAATGTATGCAAATCAGCCAATGAAACATTAAGCTCACTTTGTCCCTTAGATGCATTGTAAATTATTTTTTCCACTTGCATGTGTTTGCTGTCCATACTAGATAAAATGTACACTTCATCTTCAGTTGAAACCAAGAGTTGTTATTTCCAATCATGATCAACCAAATTTGTTGAACTGTTGTTTTGAGGCATGACAAAATAAAAAATTTCATACTTACTATCAATGTCTCTAATGTGTCCCAAATTACTTGAGCCTCTCCCTGTTCTTTCTCAAAAGTAGATTGTGAATCCCAAACAACAAGGCTGCTTGTTTCCTGATCACGTTCAACTTCTTGCAATGTGAAATCTGGTTTGGTTTCTTGTTCATAAACAACTTCATCAATGCCATCTAAGTTTCCTTCCTTACACAAATGTGGGGCTGAAGTAAGGACAACACTATAGTCAAAAGGAGATTCATCCCATTCTGGTCCTTTGTCATAGATGCAAGATAATTCACCTATTTCCCAAAGCACTTGGGTCCCTTCCCTTTCATTCCCATTATGAAACTGGGAATCCATATCAACCAAGCAACGAGGTCTAGGCTCAAAATCAACAACCTGCCAAGTGAAATCAGATTCCTTTTCAAGGTTGAAATCATATCTTTCTAAGCCACCCTCAATCCAAGACTCTCGTGACAAAGTAAGGACTTCATTACCAACCATATTAGTTTCATCCCAAGGTGAATCCTCATCATACATAGGTTCCATCACACCTAGATCCCATGTGAAGAAAATCTGATCACTTTGTTTAGTAGATAAGTAATCTTTTTTCTCCCCATAAGTAGTTTCCTTTCCAAATAAGCCATTCTCCATCCCATTATCACTAGAGTCATCATACTCATCTCTCTCCCTAGACTTGGTTCTGAGTTCAAACTCAAAACCGCTTGTGTTATCATCAATGAAGAGGAGAGAATGATCATCAAATGTTGATTTGAATGCATCATCATTTATTATTTCTCTGTGCCCATCCTCCAAGGGTACCTTAGTGAATATATCATCAAAATTTGCTCCACTGTAAACACCAAGGTAGTTATTAGTCTCAAAGTCATCATCACTGGATAAGTCTGAACTAGAATCCAAGGTTTCCGTTTTGTCTTTCCCTTCATGCATAACCCAAGAATTATCAAGAGGCTCTATTTCACTTTCCTTAGGCTCCAAATTAGCCACTTGTTCCGATTTTTCTACTATAAACTTTTGTTCCATCACTTGGTCTTTACTAATCGCATGGGAACTCAACTCAACCACCTCCCTAGAAATTAGTTCTGGTTCCCTCTTATCAAACCTCTCTATGAGTCTCTCAATGAACTCAACATATGATGTAATTTGTGTACGCTCCCATATGGTCATATCATGATGCCACCACCTATGTGCAACTCCATCAAGGTGCATCGCAACATATTTTATGGATTCTTTTTCAGACATGGGATTTTGATTGAGGTAGGTGTCCATCCTTTGAACCCATGCTCTTGCTGAAATCTCACTGGACCCGTCAAAGAAAGGAATACCAAGTTCACCAACTTTCCATTGAAAATCATTAAGGTGTCCTCTATGGCCCCTGTTGGGTGTATGACTCATCCTTAGCTCTATGTAGTCCCGCAGTGACATGTCATGCTAGAAATCAGGACCTGCAGCCAACCAATCTTTCTTAAATTGTTCCTGTCGCTCAACTAAAGTGAGTTCTACTGAAGCTTCTGTTCTCGGTGGAGAGTTAGGCATATGAGGTCCTGTCATGAATCCATTATGCTGATTATTCACCTTGTTTGGCTCAACTTCGTAACCTTATCCCATTTTGTCCATTCTTTGTATAAGTTGTGCCATGCGCTGATTGGTTTCCTGTGCTAACTGAGCGGATTTATCCTATTCCCTAACCAATGTTTCTAGGAGTTGCAACATTCGATCACCCATGTTTTCTTTATACTTTCTTTCACAATCTCAAATGCTCAAATTTTTAATCACCCACTGCCAAGCATGACGATTTGTGTTCTAATACCACTGTAATGACTAACCCCCAAATAATTTTTTTTTTGAAAACCTGGTAACTTCATCTCTGATAAGTAGGAGGTATTTTCCATGACGTGTCAAATTATGATATTGCCATCAAGATTCAACCGTGTAGTTTTCAAGTGAAACTCATTGACCCATGTTTCATGAGTAGTGGTTCACAAGAACCCATCTCTCATGATAATGAATGGTCCACTTAGCACTCATTGCATCTAGGTGATGCTCATAGAGGTGAAGCACCGGGCCATCCCAGGAGGTCACCCATCCCAATATTGCTTGCTTCGATGCTTACTCAGAAAAGTGATCAAAATGATAGAGAACATCTTGTTGCTTTCCATTCAAGAAATTTGAAGGGCTATGAAGTCAGGTACAACTTTGTGGAGAAACAAGCTTTTGCCATAGTTAAAAGCTTAAAAAAGTTCCGACACTTGGTGTCAACCAACAAGATCACTATCCTTGTAGCGCACCCCAGTGTGAGGGAATACATTACAAGTGAGATCACCGAAAAAAGAGCAAATTGGATCACTAAGATTCTACAATATGATGTTGACATTAGACCAACCAAGCTGGTTCGAAAAAGAGGCCTGTGTGAATATATCGCATAAGAAACAAGTATGGTCGCTGAAAAGGACACTGATCAAGTCTACTCAAACCAATTTGAGTTTGAACAATCCTGGGTGGCTGATCGAACTTGGTACATGCAAAAGGGATATTACCCAACTAGCCTTTCGTCCAACAAAAGGAGATACTACCGATTGCAAGGTGCTAGGTATGTATTAATTGAGGATGTACTATTCAAGAGAAATTATGATGGTGTGTTGCTCTGATGTCTCGACAACCTACAAGCGAAAAGAATTCTTAACAAATTTCATCACAGTCCTGATGGTGGACACTTTTCTGCCAAGACTACCGCTTTAAAGATAATGCGGGCAACATATTATTGGCCTTCTATGTTTGTCGAAGCACATCATCTGATGCAAGTGTACACAGTGCCAATATTTCATTGGCAAAAGAAAGAACGCTTCTTTATCCTTGAGCCCAATTGTAACTAAAGAACCCTTTGCACAATGGGGTTTGGATTTTATCGGCATGATAAATCCTATTTCCGATGTTGGACATAAGTGGATCCTCATGGCGACTGATTATTTTACAAGGTGGACGAAGGCTATAGCCCTAAATAACGCAACAAAAAGAGCAATTGTTAATTTTCTTGAAGAAATAGTGGCAAGATTTGGCTCGTCCAAAACCATCATATCTGATAATGCTCGAGATTTTGTTGGGACAAGGATGTCAGATTTTGCTATTAGACATGGAATTTTCCTTAAAACTTCATCAATTCCCTTAAAACTTCATCAAATTATTATCCACAAGGGAACAGGTTAGCAGAGTCCACCAAAAAAAACCTAATTAGGTTAATCAAACATATAGGGTCAGAATGACAAGCATTTATGAGCTGCTATGTGGGCGGACCGAATTACCCCTAAGTAGATCCTAAAGACATCTTACAAGTTGGTGTACGAAAAAGAGGTAGTGATACCCATTTCCATAGAAATTTCTGCTTTACAGCTACTAAAAGCCTTGGAGGTTGAAGGAAATGGTGGAATGGAAGTACAACTAGCATAACTCAAACTGGAGGAAAATAGAGAAAAGGCCCATGGAGCCATGATCAATTGCCAGTAGATAGTCAAAAGATGGTTTGACAAAAAGACTTCTAGCCTAGAATTCAGAGAAGGGAGCTTAGTGTTAAAGTATGATGAGCATACCGCAAAACCAGGGCAACACACAAAATTTGAAGCACTGTGGAAGGGACCTTTCCGAATCAGCACGTGCAAAGAAAAGAATGTGTACGAACTTGAAGATATGGAAGGCAACACTTTAGATATACCAGTTAACGGTATTTATCTGAAGATTTTCCATTAAAATGCATAGTTCTTTGAAAATTTTAACAGTTATGTACCATATGTAATTTTTTTGTAAATATTTCAAAATTTTGAAAATAAGCAACTGAAGAACACTAAAGAAACAAAAGCTTGTATTCCATTATATCTATAAAAACTTTACATATAATGCAAGCCCGAGGCTCAGTTTTTAAACATAAGGCTCTTTCAAGTAAACCCAAAAGGAGCTATGGAGCCAAAAGATCAAAAGGAGAGGCAACATGCAAAAATAGTTAGGAAAAGGCCTCCAGCTGTCGTCTAGGAAGTTGTAAAAGCTCATCATCGGGTTTTCTTTCTTCTTCCTCTTCTTCTCTGTCTGTTAGGTTGCAAGAAGGGGACTGAAAATATAGCGTAGGCTCAAGGCTACTCGTTGCGACTCTGCACCAGGAAGTCGAAATGCTTCCTCCAGGGCAATCCCGAAACCTGTTCCACACCATACTCCTGCAACAAAAAAGTGGCCGCTCGCTGAGAAGAGTAGCGGTGTGTTTCAACGTCCATAGTGCGAAAATCAGAAAGAAAGGGTAACCAGGGTACATCTATGCCAAAGTCCACGTGCCCACAGAGGTCCATAGCGCTCAAAATACCGACGTCGGGGATGGCCACTTGCACTATCTCGCCAAGCCTCTCCATTAGCGAAGTATCAAACATCCCGTGACATAGTTCAATTATCATGGGTTTGGACACATTTAGGTCCAGTAGTGAGGCCACGAAGTAGGAAAGCCCGTTGCAGTTGCTTCGAAGCTGGTTCTCGTTGATGATGAAGTCTGCACCGATCACCCACTTGAACGCAGTCATGATGAGGGGGTTACATTTCTTCACAAGACGCTTGATTTGCTCGCTAGTGACCTCTCCTGCGAAGCTGTATTGCGGTCTCCTGGGAAGGAGCCGGATGGGAGTGCCTAAGCCAGTAGACATTCTAATAAAGCAACAAATTATGGCAAAATGGGAATAAGCAGAAGGCTAGCTAACTTAAAGAGATCATATGTTCGAATCAATGTTGCAAAAGGGGACATAGCTATATATAGAAAAGGTGAACCGACAAACTTAACCAACAAAATGTCTATTTTTGGCCGGATGACAACGAATTTTTTAAGACAAAACGAAATAAGATAGATAAATCATATGAAGGATCAGATGGAATGTCCTGAGAAATAAATTTGGGCATTAGGAGTAAATGCTCTCATACGCCAATTGTTGACATGTGTCCTTTGCCATCATCAGCGCCAACCAACTTACTAATGAGAAAAGACATGGATTAACGCGCTAAAAATTCTAACAAATTAATGGTCATGTCTTTTCAGGGAGTACCTTTCATCACTTCAACACGTTCTGTATAGCAAAAGGCATGTGCTTCAATGCATGGAATTTATTTGTGAAAGGCAGTGATGAGAATGTACTAATTCCATCCTCATGATGTTCTTGGCATTCCCGAGGGATACATATCTCATGTTCACACGTATCGCCTCGATGGCAACATTAAATGGACCTGCCATAATAGTGGTCTTAACATGTACAAGTGGAGAATTAATTGCACTTAAAGTAGGTTTTTTCCTTTTCAAGCAAAAGGCAAGTGATTGTTTTTGCTAAGGAATTCTCTGCAACTTCTTGATAATAGTCATGGCAGAACCCTCAACCTCTAGAAGACAAGCCGCAGCTTCAAGTTGACGACTTGGATATGCCAATGTTTTTGGGCGGAAGTCTTTCGCCAACGCCCCGACAATGGAGGAGCAACCCTTCAAATTCCGTAAGAAGGTGCCGGTGGATAAGCCTGTGAAAAGAGAGGCAATGCAAGACATCGTTGACAAGGTTTTTGACCCCAAGTTGTCGGTTAACCCTAAAAGTCTCAGAGAAAGGAAAAGTATGGGTCGGCCGAAGGTTTTCCATTTCGGCTCTGGGATTGTGGTTTACCACAGTTCATGTTGCCCGCTGTGCATCCATGCCTAGAGTTAGTTGGTGCATGTGCTAAAATATTCGACGAGGAAACAAGGGTCATTTAGAATGGCAGGATTAGGGTTACTGTTTCTGCTCAAGACATACAAGATATGTTGTGCATCCCTACGGCCTGGGATGTAGAGCTTTTTGATGAAGAAAGGATGGATCTTTTCGGGGAGGAAAAGGCTAGAACAACAAATTTTTATGAAGAAGAAACAAGGGAACGACCAGAGCAAGGTCAAATTTCTTTCCCTCTCATATGAAAAATTCAAGAGAGACACAATCAGTGTTCTCGATGTTGGCCTGGGTTTTTGGTCTTGACAAGGATGACTAGGTTCTTCCTTTTTAGTTTGGCTTAGCTTATGTGCTGAAAAGAGAAAAGAATCAAAGGCACTATGATTTTGCCGAGATAATAGCTGGAAACATGTTGATCCAGTTAAAGAATTACAGAACCAACTCCAAATTCAAGTATTCTTCTTTCTTGGCTCATTTAGTTTTGCATTAGAATCATGAATGGCTGGGAAGAAGTGTACCAGCGTCTAGGCTGGATGAAAGGGGCTGCCTACAACCAATTTTTGTGTGGACCCATATACTCTTTAGAACAGGGGGATATTATTGGTTTGCAGATTTTTTTTAAGGCCAGTGCTTCAAGAATTATTGCCTCGCCCTATTGGTTGTTTCTCGCTCGAGGTCCTACAATGGATGAAGATCTCACCGAACTCAATGGATTATTTCACAGGCGCGGACTTCACATTTATCAAATTTCACGACTTTCCCAACGAGTCTTTCCAACTCCCCAAATTTGTGATAGACAGAGTCTTCACATTAGAGGTGTGCTACCAGGTGACCGTTGTCGACAAGATCTACGGTGCTAGAAGAAATAAAACAAAGTTATATTCGCTTCCCCTCAATATTGCTAACAGTCGAGTATCACTGACAAAGCGATTTTGTGAAGACGAGCTCAGGGATCTATTGGCAGCCTTAGGTCTGGTCCTCATCTATGATAAGTGGGACTACAACCCACAAGAACTTTATAGTGTAAGACATGAAGAGCGGGAATACTTCGAGAGGAGGAAGAATCTGACTCGAGAAAGTGTTGAGGTGTACATTGAATTGAAACACATTCCTTTCAAACGACCAGAATGGCCGACTTCTACACACTAAAGGTATCGTATGACATGAACCTTCTGATAAGCAAATCTATCAATGCGCAGCTGAAGAAAAAGGGGTGGTCGGAGAGAAAGAAGGCAGACTTCTGGAGGTTCCAACAGGAGTTGCACTGCCTCACCCTTCTTGTCGGATAATTTCAATAGGATGAAGAGTTCAAAGAAATTTATGATAAGGAGGCTGACACTGATAACAGCAATCCAGAGACCAGCCATGAAATTGATGAGTTAGAAGTTCCGCGTCGGGCTTCCCAACCCTGAGAATCCGACAGTTGGAGGGAGTTGAAACAAAGAGATTCACCTGTTCCATCCTCCTCTAGTGCACAAAGTAAAGAGAGCTCGACGGTCTCCGAGAGTGTCATCCGTTGCAGTCGTCGAGGGCCAAGTTTCGAAAGGCTCAGTGGCCAAGAGATCATAACATGTTAGTTCTAGTCATGAAAAGAGAGGGCAGGTCCAAGATCTAGGCGTATCTGACATGTCAGCCCAAGGAGAAGTGGAAGTGTTGTCCGCACTACAAGATGTGTCGACTACTACGGTCCAGGTAAGTTTCCATTCCTCTCTTCTTCATGTTTCTACATCCTTGGTTACCCCCTTGCCTTCTCTCGTGGAAAGGAATTCTTCGTCTTCGAGTCCCGACCTGTTAATTTTGAATACACCCCTCTTGTTTGTAGTGAACCCCGTGAAATTACCCTGCGGCCCGAGCGAGCAGCATTCGCCTCGGCCATTGTTGACTCCTTGATTGCCCTGTCAAGGGCCCCTCTAGAAAGAGCTGAAACATCCGTACTAGCCCCCACTCTCGACCAATCATCTTTTGAGCAAACACCCGCCTGATTGTGTCTCTCTTCACCCCTACTGGAAAATCCCTTGCTCAGACTCAGCTCGGTGTGCCACCCTTTTCCATGATAACGCTCTCATTTGCCTCACTACATGCTCATACATCTGAGGTCTTCCCCTCTGTTACCCTTTTTGGTTTTCCTCTTGGTGCCCCTATTGCGGCACAAAATGTCGATGTCCCTCAGACCCTCCAGGATCATTTCAATACAACCAAGCTGGCCCGACAAAATGCTAAATAGAGGCGGCTATTGAAGAACGTTGAATTGCTAGCTACCAAGAAAATCGAGGCTTGCTACAATGAGGAGCGAAATTCTCTCCTAATTAGCACCATGACGCTGCTCTCGATAATGCCTGAGGGGCAGATGCAGATGGAGGATTACGACATCTGGACAACAGGCCTAGATCTGAATGAAACTCATCCACGCGACAGGGTGGTCTTGGCTAAGACCACCCAATAGGTAGTATATGCAAATTATGAAAAGCTGGGTAGGAGATTGAAGGAGCGTGAGGCAGATTTGGTCAATGTGAGGGAAACAATGGATAGATTGCAAACAAAGTCAAGGCCAAGGATGTTGAGTTAGCCCGCATAATGCAAATTCAAGGTAAGCAAGGGGAAACCTCAAGATTGCTTGAAGAAGCACAAAGCCAACAAGTTTGGCTACATGTCGAAATTGAGAGATTAAAAGCTGACTTCGCCATCCAACATCAGACCAACATGGAGTACAAAAGTGCTCACGAAAACCTACAGAAAGAGCTGGACAATGCTCGATCGCAAGCTTCCGACAATATCGAGAAGGAACAGACAGAGGTAGAAAGATTGAAGTTGGAAAAACAAGTTGTGTCCACTTTGCAGACATGCGACCTGGAGATGAGAAGAATAAGCTATGAACTGGCAAATGCTCTCAAGGAGAGAGATCAAGTAGAAGAGAATGCAAGAAACAAAGAGATATAGCTTAGTCAAGAGTTGGTTGTCACACAGAAAGTCGGGTCTCTCCCACTACTAAAAGGATTGGTATCTTCACACTAGGAGCGGATTGCAACTGCAGCCCCTGTTCTCCAGCCCGTCTTGCAATTTTCGAGGGATGTCCGAGAAATAAATGGAAAGATTGGCTCGATGGCTGATCATATTTTGCAGACATATGACTCTAGATTGGCAGAATCACAAAGTTTCATTTCCAAGCTTTGTGTGGCTTCCAATGAAGTTCTAAAAGATGTCGGGATTCCTGATCGAAGAGTCGCTTCCATCAGAGCAAGTGAGTTTGTCAACTCCCACAAGGTCGCCAAATAGTGCAAAAATTGTCAGATGGTGTTGGCAAGGAGAGTTGAAGAGATAAAAAGGATTTCAATGTCTTGATCAATTACAGGCTACCTCATTTTTTTTCCCCAGACAGAGATGTGCAAACAGTAGAACAGATTATGGAAGCTATCAAACAAAAGGATCAGACCTCTGCAGAGCTTCCAAGTTCAAGTACAACACATGTAGCCGATGAGATCGAGCGTGAGATCTTTTTCCTTTCTCATCTTTATCATTACCTTGGAGTGGTTACTGCAAGATGGCGGGTCATGTCTTTCAAAGAGATCTTCCAGCTTGACCAAGCATACAGGCTCATTCGCAGTATGCCCTTACCAACCGAAGCAAAATGGCAGGTGCAACACTCCTCTTTCCTTAAACTCTAGGAATTTCAGGAGACATGGGTTCGTACCTCCATGAGCAAAGGCCCATGCGAGTCGCCAAAACTGTGAAATGTTTTTTCTTTGCCTTAGTTTTTTGATCTTTGGCTTCTTTTTGTTTTCAGATTCCAAGATGTCTGGGTTTATACAAGGTCGGTCAGAAAGATGAGCAATGTGCCACGTGGTGGCTACACGACTTTCTTGTATCATTTTCCTTTCAGAGGAGGGCCCAAGACATGTGTCAGTTTGGCGAAAGTTTTCTCCAAAACGTTTTTCAGAAAACATAAGATTTCCACTCGCGTGACGTGTCTTCTCTTTGCTACTGGAGGATTGTGCCTCTTGTAGGATAATATCTTTTGGAAATCTGTTGGAGTTTGTTGGTTGTTCTTTTCTTGGTTTCTGGGAATGGAAATTTGGAGTCGGTGCCTCGAGGTAATGTGATTGGTCAACAAACACCAAGGTAGTTGTTACTCTTAGTCATTATCACTCAATAAGTCTGAACTAGAATCCAAGGTTTTCGTTTTGTCTTTCCCTTCATGCATAACCCAAGAATTATCAAGAGGCTCTATTTCACTTTCCTCAGGCTCCAAATCAGACACTTCTTACAATTTTTTTGCTATAAACTTTTCTTCCATCACCTGCTCTTTACTGATCGCATGGGAACTCAACTCTTCCACCTCCCTGGAAATTAGTTTTGGTTCCCTCTTATCAAACCTATCTATGAGCCTCTCAGTGAACTCAGCATACGATGTAATCTGTGTACGCTCCCATATGGTCATATCATGATGCCACCACCTATGTGCAGCTCCACAAGGTGCATAGCAGCATATTTTACGGATTCTTCTTCGGACATGGGGTTTTGATTGAAGTAGGTGTCCACCCTTTGAACCCATGCTCTTGTTGAAATCTCACTGGACCTGTCAAAGGAAGGAATACCAAGTTCACCAACTTTCCTTTGAAAATCATTAAGGTGCTTTATGGCCCCTGTTGGGCGTATGACTCATCCTTAGCTCTATGTAGTCCCGCAGTGACATGTCATGCTGGGAATTGGGACCTGCAGCCAACCAATCTTTCTTAAATTGTTCTTGTCACTCAACTACAATGAGTTCTACTGAAGCTTTTGTTCTCAGTGGAGAGTTAGGCATACAAGGTCCTGTCATGAATCCATTCTAATGATTATTCACTCTATTTTGCTCAACTTTGTGACCTTGTCCCATTTTGTCCATTCTTTGTATACGCTGTGCCATGCGCTGAATGGTTTCTTGTGCTAACTGAGTGGATTTATCCTGTTCCCTAACCAATTTTTCCAGGAGTTGCAACATTCAATCACCCATGTTTTCTTTATACTTTCTTTCACAATCTCAAATGCTCAAATTTTTAGTCACCCACTAGCAGGCAAGACGATTTGTGCTCTGATACCATTGTAATGACTAACCCCCAAATAATTTTTTTTTTGAGAACCCAGTAACTTCACCTCTGTTATAATTTTTTGTGTGTTCACCAAGTTCATTTTTTTTTGGTTTTCATTGCTTGTTTGTGTTCACTTGAGAATGTTTTGGCAATGAGTTTCATGTATCAACATGTAAAGAACTTGCATATGATATTAAATGTAGGGAACATTAAATAGGAGCAAGTGCAAGAAAGGAAGATATTTTTTTAGAGCTTCATTAATCAGTTCTAAATGACAGTAATTTTTTTTCTGTTCATGATTACAACTCAGTTTTCAAACCATAAACAAGTAATTTTCAGACCTGAAAGTTAGCTCCTTAAAAAAAGATTTGAAACTTCCCTATGGCCAAGTCCAAGACACTTGGGAAGCGGTTCTAACTTCATGCAATGCTAGGCCAAGGTCGAACCTCAACAACTCTCCAAAAACTAAGTCTCCCACACTAATACTCCGATTAGATTAGAAAGAAAAACACCCAGAACCAAGTGCCTATAGCTGAGGGGCGATCTGGTCTATTAAATCCAGGACTCCTTCAAAAATTCCAAAATATTTCTTGATGGTGCCGCTTAGGGAAGAGCTTTCCAAAGAACTAATACCCATATTGAATACCTCATTCATTTCAGAGATAAGAGCAACTCTTCATGTTCAAGTCCTTTTAATGAAGTGTCTAGAAAATGGAGATTTACACACCAAAATGAGTTTATCGCTACCCAAAATTGATGCAAACTCCCACAAGCCAATAAACTCATAATCCTCTTCAAAAAAAGATAAAAAATCTTCAATCCACAATTCTGTAACTGCAACTTGAAAGCACAATGAAGCTCCCCAAATCCTCTCCTGATGTGATCTTCCACACACGGGGAAAGGCAATCTTGCAGAGGTTTTCGTCTCAACAAGTCGAATCAACCCTATAGCCAAGCTCCAAAGCCCATGCTCAAACAAATACCAAACATCCATAAGCTGAAAATGACTTCAAAAGAAGTTTTTATAAACATTTCTCCAACAACCCTAGAAGGCACGCCAAAACTTCCTTGCTTTTGATTTTATTTCATTTTTAATATTTTGACTTCAACTTGGGCGCCCAAAGTATTTGCTCAATTAAAAAGATTTAACTTAAAATCTTAACTTCAACTTTAGCCTTTATTTGTATTTAAAAATTATTTCTTTTCTCAACATTGGCGTCCATCCTCTTAATGCAATATTAAATACTTAAAGGCTTTAAAAACAACTTAAGTTGATTGTACTAGGCACCATGGTACTTTTTATGTCCCCTTAGGACCCTCAATGATAAAATATAAAGTTACTTTATAATATACATTTTTTCGAAGCATAAATCAAATATTAAATTGATTTAGCCTTAGTAACTTTATATGAATTGAATTTTGTGCTGTAGTGACCTGCCTGACTGGTACCCATTGACCCAAATTGACTTACTATTTTTAGAAAGTACTAAAAATAATAAATTGTGCCCTGAAGCTTAAGCCGAAGAGAAACTGAAGCGCTCAAGATGGCTCTCCAAAGATCGAAACACCGCACTAGACCCCTTGCTAAAAATAACACTTACTAAAAATAGTAAGTGTGCATGAATCAACCCAACTAAAAGAGGATGTCATAAAAATGGTGACATTACAATATCGCTTGACATAAAGCATACAACGTTGAAGGGGGCCTAACTATATGGCTCCTCTTGTATTCCTTTTCCACAATTCTCTTTCTTCTAAAAATCCCCCCTTAGGTCATTGAACATCACTCTATCCTTTATACTTTGATAGATGTCCATACCTTGTTCCAAAGCTCCCATTTTAACATGCACAAAGAGGATATGAGCAATGTTCATGGAATTTGACTTTACACTTGCTAGTTACAATTACTTCAAGGTTTTTAAATCCTTTTAAACTAATCCATTTTTATAGACCCTTGCTCCCCCCGGTCATGCCCTCATGTCCTATCTCCTTCCCATTTCTTTTCATTGCTCGCTCTTCCTCCCACATGATTCTCTATTTTCTTTTCCCCTCTAGGTTACCTCCCATGCGATTCTTCTTCCTCATGCCTTAATCTCTCTTTTCACCCACACCCTATTCTCTCAGAGGCAAAGCTCTTTATGCTTTTATGGCCGTTCATAATTTGTCTAAAGTCTCTCATTAAGACCTAGGTTGGAAGAACCAGACATAGTGATTGACTCTTGCCTCACTTCTACTCCTCCCTATGCCCCTCTCTCCCATTTCTTCTCAAAATAACATGTGCATGCAATCAAGGGGGGAGTGAGGGTTTAAATTATGCCCTATGCGTTTTCTTTTCCATGTTTCCTATTGAGTTGGGCTGTCCAAAGACAAGGATTTCATATTGGATTAATGGCACAACCCATCTTTTCTTCCTACATCCAAACTTTGTAACGAATTTTTCTCCTATTTTCCTATAGAAATCAGACGAAATGGTGTGGATGCCATGCATGTATGTGAACATTGGAGGAAAATGATTGGGGTGCCATGCTTTTTTAAATGTGTCATGCTTCCATGCCATCCCTCATGTCCTCTCTCTTTCTTGTTAGGTCACAACCT
Source organism: Sequoia sempervirens (assembly GCA_007258455.2). NCBI lineage: Eukaryota > Viridiplantae > Streptophyta > Pinopsida > Cupressales > Cupressaceae > Sequoia > Sequoia sempervirens. The sequence goes on along the minus strand of VDFB02324140.1, from coordinate 63,395 downwards.
TGGTGACTTCTTTAGTTTTAAAATTGATTTTTATTTATTAAAGACCCCATCAAATGGGTTTGACGTGGGGAAGTGACAACCTTGCCCCCTCACCCCTTGCATGTGGGGAAAGTCTCCAAGACATCCACACAAAAATAATAGATGTCCCATGTGTGTCCCTATCTAAGGGGATATTGGAGACACTAGTAGAGGTCCCAAAGATGGTTATTGGACACTTACACATGTTATCAAAGCATTTCGTTTGCATTAATTTCACATCTATAGAGCAATCATTAGAAGAATATTTCAAATTGGTGCACTAAAGAGAGTCAAAATATGTGTATTCATCCTAAGAGTATTGCACAACTAAAGCTTGATGTTTTCAATCATTGGTGTGACCGTAAAGCCAATCCTTTTCTAGGCATAGACCTCAGAGAACTTCCCTCGCAATGGATCGCAAAACTAACAAGATCAAATTAATGTAGCAAAGGAAAATTCATGGACATGGAAAGTACTCAAACCCATAGACTCAACATTAAACAAAGCACGAGCCTCGTGCAAATTTTGAGGCATTACACAAATATAGAGGTATCATTTCTAGGCCAAAAACAATCAAGTTCCAAAATCTTCGTCAAGGTCATTCATCTTTGATCGAGCCAAGTATCCCTCTCCACTATACGTTTAATTTCCTAACTTTAACACATTAATTACTAAATTATCCACACATTATATATATGTTTATTGAATTAGCCTAGATAAGCTTAGGGAGAGTTTATTTTCCTACACACACCACTAATTGCCATCCCCAAAGTTTGGTTCATAGTTCATCATCCCTGAAACTCATCCCTTCATCCTCCTTCCCCATTCTGAAACTATGTGGAACATAAGTAATAACTTCAGACTGCTTAATTCTTGTAACCTTCTAATTCACGATAAGATGAGTGCCATAGAGGGAAGCTATAAGGCATATTCTCGAATTTACTTGTCAAGGTATATTCCAGATACAAGAAGAATTCCCTCCTTGGAAGTAGAGGGCATATAACCATACTATATGGCAGGAAGAATATGAAACCCATAGCTGTACCTACATCTCCAGGTAGCAAACTGGAGACATAAAAACTCATTGTATCCCCATTTTTTTTAGAGAAACCTAATACCTTATATTATATGTCATAGCTAATTCAAGCAATAACACTAAAAGTTCTTGGAGGTTCTAGTAGACAAAATTTAATGAACTGTGATTCTTCGGGGCTAAAAGCAATTGAGTGCATTTTTTTGGTTGAAAAAAATTACACCAAAAACTTCAAAACTACAATCAACATAGAAAATCATATAAATCTTCTCATATGCTATCTTTTCTTCCAAAAAAACATTTTCCTTGAGCCAATATCTTTGCCATTTTTTCTCTGCAAGTCTGTACCTGAAGAAATGTTAACATTGATATTAGAATATTTATATTTATGAAAAATCGCATATAAAGGGTTGCATTAGATAAAGATCTACGGAAGCTTCATTTGAGTGCAAATGATTACCTGCTCCTTCTGAAGCTACTGCTTCCTCGGCCATTTGTTTCCACGCTTCCGCACATGAGTAATTTATGCCCATACCTGTACTAATACCTCGTAGAAGTTGTACTGTGCGCAGCACAAAAAACAGCTCCTGAGGAAAACTCTGCAAGAAAACAGTCCCAGGATATCTCCAAACTTGTAAGTATTGGGCAGTCACATGAGGCAAGACAAAACAGTTACGAAGAGCAAGAAATGGCTACTTTTTACAGATATGAGTCTTGCATCTGAGGACAACAGAATTTCTTCTTCAATACATTTTGTAAAAGAGTTAAGAGGAGCTTTCTTTGGCATTGGGAAACTATTCTGTAAAGCATACCTGCACAGACACCTCTTTTAGTGAGGAATCCTCTGCAAACGGATTTGCAACTTTGACACCAGGTGGAAGCTTAGTATCAAACATCATTTGGGCCAATTTTGTGATGGCAACTGGATTATCCAAAGCTTTGGTTGATGATCGTATCCCAAGATCCCTACATAATTTATAATACAAATGATCTAAAAGAAATGTACACATAGATCGAATCCACTTAATATCTACTGGTTCCTTAACATAAAGCTATCAAAAAGAAAATATTTGGTAGAACTTCCACCGAAGAAAATTATTAATATCTCAGTACTACTGTGTCCATGAATCAAATACAGCTCATGGGATTCATTTTAAATTTTCACTTCCTAGAACTATTTCCTTCTGTATGATCTAGATAAAAACATTCAGAAATATAAATAATTGATATTAGAAGTTGGAAGCTATCAAGAGGAAAGTGGAGTACTCAAAACTTTTCCCTACTCTCAGGGAATCACCAGACACAAGGGCCACTATTAGTCTTGCAAATTGAATCCTAAGATCATGTGGTAGCTCCTTCACTTGTCCATAATCTAATAATGCAACCTGCATTAACAATGGAACATTCAGAACTTCAAGAATCACATATGGCCCAGAGCCTAAATCATAAAATTATTGTACTCAAAAGATCTTTCTAGATTTCTTTTCCTCTACACTGAAACTGAATGCCAAAACTGTAAGAAGTAAATGTAAAATCCAAAATACGTAGGTACAAAAAAATTGTTGGTAACTGTTCTATAATATGAAAACTAAAAGACTGTGGAGGCATGAATAACAGAAATGCAAATTTGCACAGAATACACTACTTGAAATGCCAAGTAAACATAGAAAGAAAATTAGTTGCATAACATAACTTTCTTGAGGAAAAAGTATGTTGCTACTCCAGGATATATCGCTTCTGTATGCAGCTAATTCAGATAAACCATTCCCAGATATGGTATTACTGATACCTTCAGTGTGAACTACAACTATAACAGAAACTTTCCAAAATACACTTTTAAGGAAAAAAGTGGACATCTTTTTGAAAGTTCTCTTTATAATAGTTTTCAATATAGAAGTAGTACCACTTGCCTTAGTGTCTTTGTTTACCAAAATATTGCCAGGATGCGGATCTGCATGGAAGAATCCACTCTTCAATATCATTTGCCCATAAGCTGTAGTTAAGTCTTTCAAAATACTCCTGCATGCATAAAACTTCAATTGGTTTTAGAGCGAAGATCCCCAGAGGAAGACATATCTACCTAGTTGCTTTTTGTCTAATGTTGAGTGAGCCACATTACTCATTCTCAGGGAAACAATACTTGGTTAGGAATCATAGGCACCTTGAGATAAATGGATATTAATTAGAGGATATAATCCAAATAACATGAGCAAATCTCAAGTTGATGTAGACTCTGAGAAAACAAACAAGAAATTCTAACAGTGATACAAGATAAGATCAAATACCTCAACAAATAAGCTGATTAATATTGTTATATGTAGTCTTACTTGTCTAAGACTCTAAAGTAATTATCCTAAGACTGTGTCAGAAAGAATGAAAATCATATTTTTACAATGAAATTATCTGATAGGCTCTATTTTCCTTTGACAGAGCACTATCTGATTGAATTAAGAATATAGCCCAGATTTAACTTGATGTAAATACTCGTTTATATATAACTTTTCAAGGATATGCATAGATAGCATCTCACACAATTGCAATTCTAGAAGATCACAATATTGAGTATAAGATACACATCACAAATCTTACATTTTTTTAAGAAATATCAGCCCAATTCAAGAACATTGAAATGATCACATATGGAATGTGGAAAAAAATTATAGTCAGGAGTAAACCTCAGTTTAACACAATATGAACTTGTGCACAAAGCAAAAAGGAATACTACAGACAAGCAAAGCTACAAATGGGGACTGTAGTTGCTCACATGAAGGGAAGATGCTACAAACAAAATTACATTTAAGAATTTAACCATTCCTTAAAGAGAAACACAACCAAATAACAAATATTATATGCCTTCATGCACATTTATGTGAAATCAGAAAAACTTGGAAATTAAAATCCATAAGCTTGTAATAATATGCTATAAAATCATATACCACAATTCTCTAGCAAGATTAGAAAAATTAAGCAGTGGAGGAGAAAACATCAAAGACATGAAGCGTGCACAAGAATACTATGAATGGCAACAGAGAAGAATATCACAAGAATTGGCAAACTTGAATGGCAACAACCAAGGAGCTAGGGCAGATCAGTCAGGAAGTTTTAAAAGTAATTGCATAAGGAATTGATGTCAAAGTGGAAACTTGTGCCAAATGATTGGAATGAGCAAGATCAAACCTCTCCAAGGAAATTCACCCATTGGGCACTTAAGAACTTCAGATTGCAGAAGAATCTTCAAGTAAGTTTAGAAGACTCTGACATCATACCTGAAGTTAATTTTTTTTTATCAAAGTCACGCTATGATGTGTATATTCATGGTGGTTTGGTCCTCAATGGAAACAATTTTAGGATGAATATCATGAATGGAGGGTTAGGATACACCCAGAAGTAATACTTGTAACCAAAGGCTTCTTTGTGATAAATTTCAAATACACCTAAATGGTGAGATTTTCAACAGTACACCTTGGTTCCTTAAAAACTCAAGGTTACATGAGACCGCGTATATCTTATTTTAATCTGTAAATTAGTTAATTTCTCAGCTCCTGGTATGAGTAAGAATGTAGGAATTACCACCAGAACTATGGAATGAAGAAGGCCCAAAAAACTAGGAGAAGGGATTGGTGAAATAATCAGTACAGTAAAGCTACTTCAGAAGATCTCTTGGATACAAATACCAACTTGTGTGTAAGATGGACCTGTCAAAACAGGTCTGTAAGGAAATTAGAATCAAGACCTCAATGTGGAGATGATTTCAGCGTCTAGAATATGAAAATTTACCATTCAGGTGGCACACATGCCATGAGATGGAACATATAGGAAGAGAATGCCCTGAGTGCATAGCTAGTAGGAAATATAGCATAGAGGACCTATCCAAATCAGAAAAGTATACAAATTAGAAGGCCCGTGGAAAGCATATGGCAGTGAAATTAAAAGGATGTGAAAGATTAGGAAGTATAGAAGATAAGATAAATATATTAATGTCCACAAGTGACCAAAATTCAATGAGACTCCAGAATACATTGGTACCAGGTGAACAGTACAAAGTTCTAGGAAGAGAGCATCCTAGGATAGCAAAAAAAAGGAAAGGAAGCAGTGCAACACCAACACAAGTGGTTAAGAAACCAATCCAAATAGCTATGGAGGGGAAACGAAATCCCCCAAGAGCAAGGGCTAATGAAGATGCAAAGAATTTCATCAAAAATTTCTATCAGGGCCTGGAAGGAAAAAATCATTGGTGACACTGTCAATCACTGTGAAAGGACCAATACATGATCTTGTAATGTTCATCAGGGAGTGTCAAAGGCCATGGGAGCAACCATGGTAGTGCTAGGAGGAAGCAAAGCACTCCCTTTGGAATCTCTCCTAACATCCAAAGCCAGTATAACTCCCACAGTATTGAAGAAATTTGTAATGTGTGTTTGTCAATGTTAAGTTTTATGATCAGATTAAGATGCACAGAAATTAATTCAAAAATCAACACAAGACACAGCAGATACCCTGGGAAAACCCTCCTCTTGAGGGAGAAAAACCCAGCACTAATATATCTCTTATATATTAATGATAGCATAAATAATCTCCTTTACAATAGGCCGATATGAAGGCCAGAAGATGCACAACAATCTGATGAATACTTAGTAATACAATGAAGCAATCTGCAATCTAATAACTCGAACTTCTGCTCTTGAATTGAACTCGCATATGAAGAACTCGAACTGGATATGAATGAACTGAATGAATGATGAACAAATGAGTGAATCATCGAATATATATACAAGGTTTGAGAGAGGACGTGCCTCTTCAAATGTTCTCAAGTCGGCCTTCACCAAGAGTCGGCCACCAATAATAAATGATGCCTTTTTTCATGGAAGATCGCACCTAGGAAAATCGCAACTAATGGAGCATGAGGTCAGCCTCATTCAAGGTGCAACTCTTCATTAATTAACATATAAAATCGTGCCTCTTGATGCTTATAAATTAAATAGCCCCCTTTGGCTATAATTTAATTTATCAAATGAAGTAAAGGAGATGGCTGGAAGAATGCGACTGAAGCCGCTATAAACATCAACAAATGTGGCCCAGGGAGCAATTGGCAAGGAGTAGGTCCATGACATCAAGGAGGAAACAATGAAGGATATGGATCGAAATAAGATATGGCAATAGATTATCAATTGAGGAGAAAAAATAAAGCAACGAAGAAGAGGAAAATTTAGGAAAAGGAAAGAGATTTAGAGCTTATCCATTGTTATTGTTGTCAAACCCTCTTACAAAGCTTGAGCATTTGCTTTTCATCAGCACACTTGAGGATGAAAACCCTTTGCTATAGGGAATCTATATGATAAAATCCCTCTCAATTTCTATTTTGGATTGAAGGATGAAAACCCTCTTGTCTGTTGATGTATAGCCATGGGCTTCATACTTCCAGCCTAAGTCACCGTATTCGAATTCGAATTCGAGTTTGGCAGCTTTGAAATTAAGATGAAATTCGGCAAGGAAAAAACTCGAAAAGTATAAAATTTGGATTAAATTCGCCTTATGTAATTTTTTTAATTTTTTTTTTATAAATATAAGAATATATCCATAAAATTGTCTAAATAATTTAAGGAAATCATTACATATATTAAATATTATTTTATTAATATAAATTTAATGCAAATAAAAATAAAAATAATAAAATATTTAATATTTCACATTTTATAAAATATTAAAAACCTAATATATAGAAAATAATACAATATTAAAAGATTTAATTTAAATCTATGTGAATACAAAATACATAATAAAGTAGTAAATCTAATAATAATAAAATAATAAAACTTAAAATAAATATTAAATCTAATATTAATAAAATAATAAAACTTAATGGTAAATCTAATATTAGTAAAATAATAATTAAACCTAATATTATATCTAATATAAATAAAATAAGAAAACCTAATATAAATAAAATAATACATTAAGTTTGCCGAAAACCCTAGATTTTTAGTCCAGTTTCAAAACAAATCAAAAAATTGCCAAGACGGAGCTTGCAGGAAAACGTGTTTCAAACCCAACACAAATGGCGCCAGCGATTTGCAGAAAGGGCCCGACATAGATGGCACTGACGATTTGCAGAAGGGGCACCAACAATTTCCAGAGAGGTTCACGGACACCTGCGAAAACTTTGAACTACTTCCCGTTTGCGTGCCCTTTAAAAACTGAGAGATTTCGGCGAAAATCTAAGACACTATAATTTTTAGGCCGTACGAACTTCAACGAACTTGAACAAATTTTATGTTTTTTTTCAGAAATGTGACGAATTTCGAATTTCATGCCGAAAATTCGGCGAATACGGTGACTTAGCTTCCAACAACGATCAAACAATAAACTCATATAGCCGTTGTCTATTCATTTATTGTAAATAATTTAATTGCAATGTAATTTATATATCTCTTTTTGATGACGACTTGTGAAGAGGCGCTTCACTTGAATAATAAATAATATTTTATTGTGGCCAACTTCACCTTTATATCCGCCACCTTTCATGAGTCACAACTCTTCATTGAAGGCCAACATTGCATCTAGAAGAGACGCATTGGTTTGAAGATCTCCCTATCGAATTGTATATAAGGAGGCGCTAGTCTCTCATTCACAATCATCTTACAATCATACAAAGAAAGAGCGAATTCACCTACAACAGAGTTCGATATTGGAGTGCATCATTATTCTTCATAGAGATCGAAGTAATTCTTCAAGAAGGCCGAAATTATCATCAAGGAAGTGTGATATTATTATCTGGAGTTTGCATCAAGTGTGGTGCTGATATTTGGCCTTGTGATCGGCCTCATTGTAAAGAGAATTGCTGATTATTATTCAATATATAAGTGATATATTGTTGCTGGGTTTTTCTCCCTCAAGAGGGTTTTCCCAGGGTATATGCTGTGTCAAATTGTTTATATTGTTCTATATCTGCTTATTTAATTTCTGATCCTAAAACTAACATGGTATTAGAGCGGGTTTAAGCAAGATCGTGATCAGATTTCAATAAGCAGCCTGCTCTTCCTCTCTTGTTCTCATCTTTAGTGTGTCTATCTTATCTTCGAAAATGGTGAACAGTCTCAAGGTTGAAGATAGACTTGAAGGTGCCTCTAACTTCACCTCTTGGAAGTTTAGAGTTCTGATTGCATTGGAAGAAAATGAGATTATTGAGTTCGTGGAGAGAGAAGGCCCCGAGCCTTCCGATGAGAATGAGAAGACACAATGGAAGAAGAATGGCACAAGGGCCAAGAAGATATTGATTGATTTTGTGAAGGATCACCTTGTGCCTATTATCTCCAAGTTGAAGACAGCGAGGGAGATGTTCAAGACCTTAGAGGGATTAGATTAATAACACCAACCGAGCTCTTGCATTGAGGCAACAACTACATCAAATTAAGATGGCGAAAGGAGATTCAATCATCTCCTTCTTCATGAAGATCATTGAATTGAGAGATCAGCTTTGTGCCATCGGTAATATGGTTGATGACAAAGACTTAGTCATGTTGGCACTCAACGGTCTTCCTCAATCTTGGGAGCCTTTCATCCAAGGTATTAGTGGAAGATCGAAGCTACCAAAGTTTGATCATCTTAGGGCAGATTGTATTCAAGAGGAATCAAGATTGGCAGCAAGAGGTATTGGACAAAGTTCTAACAATGAAGACAATCATGTTCTTGTTGCTCAAACATCGAAGAGGAAAGGAAGAGAAGGAAAGAAAGACAATTTCAAGAGGAATAGAGATAGAAGATCGGATGGTGCTCCTGAATCTAAGAAGAAGGATCTCTCCCATATACAGTGCTTTAGATGTGACAAGTTTGGTCATTATGCGAGAGATTGTGCAACTAGACCAAAACAACATGCTACTACCACGGATGTGGATGAGGTCTCTCCTCAGAAGGATTCAAGAGACAATTCAAGTGGATTTCTATTTATCTCTGCCCTATCAAGCAATGTCCCAACTGATAGCAACACATGGTTGATTGATAGTGGCACCTCTCATCACATTACTGGATTTAGAGAACATCTTTCAGATTTGGTGGAGAGAGATACCAACATTCAAGTCATAATTGGAGATGATGCATACTATTCTGTAAAGGGTGTAGGAGCCTCCTCTCTCCATCTAGATTCTGACATTTCTCTTCATTTGAGCGATGTGTTGTTCGTACTAGGTATCAAGAGGAACCTTGTATCAATTTCAGCTTTGGAGGACAAGGGATATCAAGTTGCATTTTCCGAGGGAAAAGTTCTTGCTTGGTCGAAGAACTCTAGCATCAAGACAGCTCGAGTGATTGGTGTTTAGCAAGAGAGTCTTTATAGACTTTCCATTCGTCCAATGCAAACATAGCTGCATGATTCTACTAGTTCAAGTGAGCTTTGGCATAGAAGACTTGCTCACCTCCATTTCAGAGCTCTTCCATCCATGTAGAAGATGGTCAGTGGACTTCCAAGACTCAGTCAGGAGCATGAAGGTACTTGTCGAGGATGCGCATTGGGTAAGAATACTAAAGGTCCTTTTCATAGTAGTGAAAGTAGATCTAAATGTATTCTAGATCTTGTTCATTCTAATTTGTGTGGTCCAATGTCTGTTGCTTCTTTGAGTGGTTTCTTGTATTATGTAATTTTCATTGATGACTACTCTAGAAAGACTTGGATTTATCTCTTAAAGACTAAAGAATCTAAAGAGGTACTTGAGAAATTCAAAGAATTTAAAGCTCAAGTAGAGAACTTGTCCGAGAAGAGGATCAAAGTTCTGAGATCTGACAACGGAGGAGAATACATCTCTAGAGGCTTTCGTAACTTTTGTATCGAGGCTGGGATTAAGAGGGAGTTTTGTGTCCCTTACAATCCTCAACATAACAGTGTTGCAGAAAGGAAGAATAGATCCATTGTTGAAGCAGCTAAAGCCATGATCCATGATCAAGACTTGCAAACCTTTCTTTGGGCATAAGCATCTAGAACTGCAGTGTATGTTAAGAATCGGTGCCCTCATCATATTTTGAAGAATATGACTCCTCAAGAAGCCTTCACAGGTGTGAAGCCTGAGATTAGCCATTTGAGAATCTTTGGTTGTCCTGTTTACATCCATGTGCCTAAAGATAAGAGGACTAAGTTAGAACCATCTGGCAAAAAAGGAATATTTGTGGGCTATAGTGAATCTTCAAAAGCCTACAGGATTTACATTTCAAGTAAAAAACTGATAGAGATCAACAGGGATGACACTTTTGAAGAAGATGTTGCATTCAAAAGATCTAAAGGTTCATACATGGAGATAGATAATGAAGACCAAGAGACTCTTTAGGACATGGAAGTTGATCATACTCTTGAGATTCAGAGGGAGTCTACTGAACCAAAAGAAGATGGTGATCCAGTTGAGCCTTTGGAACCAACTGATGGGCCAAGAGACATTGTCATAGGTTGAAAGAGACCTCTATGTGCTAGGCAAACAATGCAGGAGGCAGAAAAGTTTGCAGCTCCTAGAGGAACATTCAAAGAAAGCAAAAGACCACAGAAGTTTCCAAGCTATGTTGCATTAATGAGTCATATTATTGAATTTGAGCCTTCCAGTGTTGAGGAAGCATCAAGTCAGGAAGTATGGAGAGATGCTATGGCTGAAGAATATCAATCTATCATCAAGAATGATGTTTGGGATATTGTACCAAGACCAGAAGGGAAATCTGTTGTATCTTCTAAATGGCTTTTCAAGATCAAGCATGCGGCTGATGGAAGCATTGAGAAGTACAAGACTAGATTTGTGGCTAGAAGATTCTCTCAGAAAGAGGGAATAGATTATGAAGAAAAGTTTGCTCCGGTTGCTCGTTATACATCCATTAGGACTATCATTGCTATTGCAGCAGCTAAAGGATGGAAGTTACATCAGATGGATGTGAAGACTACATTTCTTAATGGTGTAATTGAAGAAGAGGTATACATTGAGCAACCTGATGGCTTTGAGATTCATGGGAAAGAGTCTCATGTTTGTAAATTGAATAAGGCTTTGTATGGCCTTAAGCAGGCTCCTCGTGCTTGGTATGAGAGGATTGATCAATACTTGATGAGCTTGGGCTTCTCCAAGAATGATGATGATTCAAACCTGTACTTCAAGGTAGTTGATGGTGAGGCATTAATCTTGGTTCTTTATATTGATGATCTATTTCTTACTAGAGCAAAATATCTCATTATCAAATGCAAGGAGTTAGCTTCTGAATTTGAGATGAAGGATCTTGGATACATGCATTACTTCCTAGGGTTAGAAGTATGGTAGAGGCCTAATGAGATCATTCTGAGTCAAGGGAAGTATACAATAGACATCTTGAAGAGATTTGGTATGATGGATTGCAAATCCATGTCTACATCGATGGAGACCAATTTGAAGAAGTTGAATGAGTCTGTGGCTAGTTCAGATCTGGTGGATCCTACTATGTACAGGTAGTTGATTGGATCGTTGATGTATCTAGTCAATACTAGACCAGATATTTTCTATGCAGTGAGTGCACTTAGTCAATTCATGTGTGAACCAAGACAAATTCATCTAGTTGCAGCTAAACATATCCTGAGATACTTGTGTGGCATAGTTGGATATGGTTTGAAATATACTTCCAGTGTAGACCTAAAGCTACAAGGATATTTTGATTCTGATTGGGCAGGGAGTGTAGCTGATCGGAAGAGCACCTCTGGTTGTTGCTTTAGTTTGGGATCTGCGATGATTTCCTGGTGTAGCAGGAAGCAGTCTTCAGTGGCACTAAGCATTGCAAAGGCCGAGTATATTGCAGCATGTGTAGCAACCCGAGAAGCAGTGTGGATTCGGAAGCTCCTTGCAGGATTGTTTGGACAATCATTGGAGCCAACTGTTATTCATTGTGATAATCAAAGCTGTGTGAAGCTTTCTGTCAATCCAATGTTTCATGACAAAACAAAACATGTTGAGATCAAATACCACTATATCAAAGATATGGTATTGAGGAAAGCTATCCAGTTGAGATACATTTGCACTGATGAGCAGACGACTGATATTCTCACCAAGCCTCTCTCCAGAGTAAAGTTTGTGCACTTTCGAGACAAGCTTGGAGTTGTGGAGAATGAATCCCTAGCTGAGAGGGAGACTCAACATCAGTGATCCTCTGTGATTTGCTTTAATGCATCTTTCTCTGTGAGAGAAATTTGAGGTGCAAGCCCTTGTTAATGCATCTTTCTTTGTGAGAGAAATTTGAGGTGAAAGCCCTTGTTTCCACCCTCTGGGAGTAGCTATGGTGGATGTCATGTTGAGTGACTCCATGACAACATCACATTGGGAGACTCCGTGATGATTTTCTTGTACTTGTGTTTATCCACCCTCTGGGAGTAGCCATGGTGGACGCTATATTGAGATGACGACATCACGTTGAGTGACTCTGTGATGGGCACTTGTGCACATGTTCTTTTCCATACATGGGAGTAGCCATGATGGACGATATCATACTGAGTGACTCCACTTTCCACATATTGTGGGTGTCATGTTGAGATACTCCATGACCTTGGATATCTAGAAGTATTCTTCCCTAGCTAAGAGGGAGTGTTGATGCATAGCCGTGGGCTTCATACTTCTAGCAACGATCAAACAATTAACTCATATAGCCGTTGGCTATTCATTTATTGTAAATAATTTAATTGCAATGTAATTTATATATCTCTTTTTGATGATGACTTGTGAAAAGGTGCTTCACTTGAATAATAAATAATATTTTATTGTGGCCGACTTCACCTTTATATCCGCCACCTTTCATGAGTCACAACTTTTCATTGAAGGCCGACATTGCATCTAGAAGAGACGCGTTGGTTTGAAGATTCACTATCGAATTGTATATAAGGAGGCACTAGTCTCTCATTCACAATCATGTTACAATCATACAAAGAAAGTGCGAATTCACCTACAGCATAGTTCGATATTGGAGTGCATCATTATTCTTCATAGAGATTGAAGTAATTCTTCAAGAAGGCCAAAATTATCATCAAGGAAGTGCGATATTATTATCTGGAGTTTGCATCAAGTGTGGTGCTGATAAATGGCCTTGTGATCGGCCTCATTGTAAAAAGAATTGCTGATTATTATTCAATATATAAGTGATATATTGTTGCTGGGTTTTTCTCCCTCAAGTTGGAGGGTTTTCCCAGGGTATATATGCTGTGTCAAATTGTTTAAATTGTTCTATATCTGCTTATTTAATTTCTGATCCTAAAAATAACATTATCCACTTGAGGTGATTCCATCTAGGAATCGTAGTTGTGCCGAAAGATTGCAGTTGATTCCAGTTTCAATTTGGTGATTGATGATTCCAATGTGATTGAGGATTTCATATTTAATATCAGACTTGTGAGGTTTCAAGGTAATTTCATATTATTCCAACTTATTTGTTGCTTCATAGCAAATTAGTTTATATTTTCATTACGACCCTATCATACCAAGTTGGGTGTGTCGTGCTACTACTAGAGACAGATGCACCACCTTTTTATTGTCATTTTTTGTGGATTGGCTGCCATACATATTTGTGGTGATATACTTTGATAACATTTGGTTGCCGTACCATTTCATTGGGTTGTGACATATTTTATGGTGATAATTTTGTTCATTACTATCATACACATTTATGAGTTATATCATTTGCTTTGGGACCAGTTGTACATCTATTGAAGAGTGTAGCTTATATTTTATTGTGGTAACATGTTCTCTAGCTGCTGTACCTAGTTTGGTGGGGCCAGAACATATTCAAAGTTTTGAGATTTTAATTCAAATTATTGCCATGCTCTCTTATATGAGTGGTTGTACAACTATGCTTTGTGTGAAGGCATCAATCGTTGGACTTGTAAGTGATATTGCAGCCTACTATTATGAATGATATTTCTACTGTTATATTTCAAAGTTTGTGGTTTTACTGCTAATTTTGTGCAACAGGATTTTATTTGGATTTTCTGAAAAATAATTGTTGAGAGAGCTTCCAGTTGTTCTTTGTATCAATATTGTCAGTTTTCTGTTGGCTTCAATATATAAATAGCATGTGGTGTAATGTTCAATTTTGTAAGGTGGGTTTACTTGATGTTGTAAATATTCCATAGGTATTCAAATATTGCATTTTATCAAAAAATACAAAAGAAAAATTATAAATTTTGCAAATAATACCAGAGCGAGACATTAGAGTAGTATCAGAGCTTGATCTTGTCAACCTGTAGGGTTAGAGCTAACAATTTTAATGCAGCCCTGTGGTACAGAAGTAACATTTTATAAAGAGAGTGAAGAAAATTGTAGGATCAAGGTGAAGAAATTGAAAAAATAGATATAAAGGAAAAAAGAAGGCTCCGACAAATGAAGAAAAGGCAAACATCCAATGTAATGTCATTATTAGTATGAGTCAGGGCCAATAGTAAACAAATCTTATGGCATAGCTGTTGCAAGAAATATAGAAGTTAAATGTTCCAAGGCCTGCCCAAATTTTTTCATGTGAAGGAACTGCTACTGCTACTACAAATAACAAAATTGCTATGGGTTCTACATCTAGGCCTTTCTAACCTAAGTTCTTACATAGGGAAGTAGAACCTGAAGAAGAGAAACAACAAAACTAAGAGGGAGACAACTTTGCAGCTTACTTTGATGAATACATAGCTCTTGGACCAACATTTCATGCAAAAATGTCTCTCACTAATTTCTATAATCTGGAGATGAAAAATAGACAAAAGAATGAAAGAAGGCAAAATGTAAATTAGCCTCATAGAAACCTGCAGCTCAGATTGGGTAAGTTGAACATTCCCTCTTATCATGGATCAAACAATTGTAGAGCTCATTTTTAGGTTCAAAAGTTAGATACATACTTTTCACTTAACCCTATGTATGAGGAATAAGCTATAAAATTTGCTACCCTTCATTTGGAAGGCATAGCACACAAGTGGTAGTAGCGTGGATTGGAAGGCACAAATTGACTAGTTCTTATGATGATTTCAACCATAACCTTATTGATAGATTTGACAGAAAAGACCCTGAGAATTATTTCAACGAGTTGGCTCAGTTGAAACAATACAACACAGTGGACAGCTATATGGCAAAATTTCAAAGATCATTGGTGATGGTTCGTGATGTCTCGAAAATGAGACTTATTGTTCTTTTCATGGAGGTTTTAACCGAACCTCTTAAAAGTTGGGTGAAAACTTTTGATCCACCATCTTTGCAAGAAGCCACAAAGAAAGCTTATCAGTACCTAAGAATAAATTTACACTAAGACACTAGTAGTGGGACAGTAGAAAAAACTATTTCATAAGAATACATCTCATCAGAAAGAAATACTACAAAGAATAAGAAAAGATGAAGAAACTAAGAATGAGCTCAGAAGAACAAAATTTTGTTTCTCTTGTAAGGGGCCATGGGTGCCAGGATAGATGTCTTGGAAAAATTATAGGTACATTACATAGATAATTTCAGATGAAGGATTTGAGACATAGGAGCTTAAACTAGAGATAGAAGCGAATGAATGAGAACCTAAGAGAGAAAGCAAAAGAGTCTTCAAGAGACCCTTGCCACGCTTTTTGGTGCTCCTAGATATCATCCTTTTAGAGTTTGTGGAGTTTTGCAAGTACATAAAATTACAGTACATAACTTTATAAATGAGGGATTGGTAGTGAAAAGAGGAAACACAGGATTTTGAAGGGTTTGAACTTTGATGTCATAGTAGCAAATGGCTTCAATATCCTTTTCACTAAGAGGATACAACTCAACATCACTCTAGGTAGACACAAGGTACACAATAATTTCAATGTAGTTGGCCTAAGTGAAACTGACATGGTCTTACGAGTACAATGGTTACATTTCCTAGGGAAATTCACTTAGAACTACCAAACCATGGAAATAAAATTCTAGTCAAAAGGAAAGGAAATAGTTCTTTAGGGTATTGCAGATGAAGCCCCAAAAGTTGTTTCAATTAAAAGGATGGAAATATCTTTTAGGAGAGGACAAGTTGCTTGGGCAGCCCATTGTTTAGTGACAACCATAGCTTCACCCACAAATAAGAAACCTTGTCATGTTGATATTCAATCTATTTTGGATAATAAACAGTCATATTTAATGGTTTACTTCCAATACTGCCACCTAATAGAGGATTTTGTCATATCATAGAGTTGGAACTGAGTTCTAAGCTTGTTATGACTACATCTTATCACCACCTAAGGAGATCCAAGGAGGTGATCGAAAATGCTATAAATGAACTTTTGGAGATGGGCCACATTAGGCCTAGTTCTAGCCCGTTTGCTTCATCGATGGTTCTTGTTAAGAAAAAGGATGGAGCAATGCAAATGAGAATTGACTATAAGGCTTTGAACAAAAAGGCTATCAAAAATAGTTATCCCATTCCAAGGGTTGATGTGTTAATTAATGAGTTGCATGTAGTTGTGTATTTCTCAAAATTTGATTCAAAGTCAAGTTACCATCAAATATTAGGTATGAGGATGTGCACAAAACAACATTCAAATGTCACTTTGGGCACTTTGAGTTCTTGGTCATGTCTTTTGATTTGACAAATGCTCTAGCTACTTTCCAATCATGTATAAATTAAGTATTTAGTAAGCAATCAAGAAAATTTGTTTTGGTCTTCTTTGATAACATCTTGATTTATAGCAAGACTTGGGAGGATCATTTGAAGTATTTGGATATAGTTTTGGGTATATTAGAGCAAGAATCTCTTTTTGTAAAAGAATCTAAATGTGAGTTTGGGATGACAAATTTTTTATATTTGGGCAATGTCATTTGTGTTCAAGGAGCTCAAATAGATCAAAAAAAGAATCCAGGTCATCTTGGATTGGTCTCCTCCCACCACATTGACACAATTGAGAGGATTCATTGACCTTTGTAATTACTATAGAAAATTTGTTAACCAATTTTTATAGCTTGCAACATCCTTAATATATATAACCAAGAAAGGAGCTTTTGGTGAAAATCAACAAGTTTTCTTTTGCCCCTACTTCACAAAGCTAAGTGTCATTGTTTGCTTGTTTTGTGTGAACTCACCAAGTGAATGCAACCATTGGATGCCTAAAACCATGTGAGTTCCACCCAACAGAATGACATTAAAATTATAAGTGACACAATATGTCCATCTAATACTAGCTTTAACTAGCAAATACCCTACTTGCAAGCCAATGAATAATCATCTATTACTATCCCTTCAAATCCTACAAACTCTTTAGCTTTCCATGTAAAATGAACTACCACCCTTTGACCAATGAAATTATGGGCCGCTCCCTAAAAGGATGCCATTGTGTTGTCCTCCAATCCTCCAATTCACTTGGAAGGAGTGATACCTCAATGCTCTTGAAAAGGATGTAATAGTAACTAGCCTATAATGTCCCCATTTTAGGGTTCTCTTGCTCTGCAATTGGGGGTGTCTTTCTGGATTTGTGTCCGCATGATCAAAGGGATAATCTGAGGTTACCGGTGAGTTCAAAATGTGTAGAGGAGTTCTACGGTGCTCTCAGATGTTATTTCCGAATTCCGATTTGGGCTCCAAGATTCTTGGAGAGAGCGTCTATTTATAGTAAGTCACCCAGTTGGCTCCTTTCATCATTATTCTTCATCGGGCTCACTCCAATGCAGTTAGTTTCCGATTAAGGTTGCCAAATATTAATTAAAATATTTAAAAAGGGCCTTAGTATTATAGCTCGTCGGAACCAGGATGAGATGCTTTAAATCATGGATGCATTAAGCAAGGACCTTGTGTGTCAAATTATGATTATTTTAATGAAAAAGGTCATTTTTGGAGTTAAAAAGGTGTTTTAATTAAAAAGTGAATTTTAAATTAGAAGCCTCCAAAGAATTTGGCGGGAAAAGTATAAAGGAGGTTATGAGAGCTCATTTGGTTATGTTGGATTATTCTATTTCTCTTTTCGAGACCCTTGTGTTTGAGGAGATCGAACCTAGTTCATCTTGAACTTCTGGAGGACGAAACCCCTCTTGGAGAATATCATCCACGGTGGTGAAAGATCCTCTTTGGGTGATAGCGGATAGATTCATTCAAAGTCCATGCTTGGTGCTTAGTGATTGTCATTTGGCTCAGTTTTGAAAGATTGTTATGATTGCACATTTTGGTTTGAAGATTCTCTATTCCTGGTCGAATAAGATGTGGTTTTGCATTGTTGTTGATTGCTGAGTGTTTATGAACCTGGTCATGAAGATTGAAGAACCTTATTGCGCCATATCCAAGGATTTGACTGCTGGTCGCTTAAGTACTTACTGAGTGTAGGTTTGCAAGGAGGATATTAATGCATATTTCTCAGCTGGGTGATTCCATTCAAGTTTTTCTGAATATATTCATATTATTGGCGTGAGCCCTTTCAAGATAATTATGTACTTTGGAGGGTGTGAGTCTATTTGAGGGTCGTTTTTACCAAACACCCATTCTTTTGGCATATCATGGAGCTGCAAATCTGGATGCCTTGGTTTCCTATTGGTACAGGGGTTCCAGTCAAAGAGTTGGTTGTCTTTTTGGAGGATGTGGGAGGCTGTAGCAAGGAGCTGTGATCTTGTGAGCCTCTACTGGCTGATTCGTGGTGTTCCTGGAAGCAATATTCAGTCATCACACTCTTTGTGGGGGTCATGAGACTCAGAGGACAGCTGCTTTCAGAGTTTCAGACATTTATTCTCTGTAGTTATTCAGTCCAGCCAGTCATGGTATTGCAAGGAGGCCAGCTGCAGTGATCTGAGCGTGGGTAGGAGCTGGGCCTGATCTTGGAGTGAGTCAACTGTTATTTTCCAGCGCCATCTTTGCATATTTGTTGCTGTTCATTACTGCTGTGCATAATCTGTCTATGAGCTGCCATATGATGGTCTGAAGCAGAGTGATTGGTATTTATATTTGTAACTGTGATTGAAACATTATGGAGTATTATACTGCTGTTATTACTGAACTGTAGCAATCATGGCATTTAATTTTATGCAATGTAATAATCAGTTCTGAACCTATATACATTTCTGCACTTGAAATGCTCAGAAAATTCAGTACCAAGGTTTAGTGTTAAATGCATTTTTATCATGTGGATTTAGCAACTGAAATAATGCGTTGAACAAAATTGATATTGTTGAGAACATGTTCAAGTGGTGTAAACTCTAGACCATTGAAACCATGGTCCAATCAGCATGCAAACTGTTCGTCAAAATGATTCATGCTTCAAACTGAGTTATCAAAACATCTTTCCAAAAAACTCAGAACGGGGTTGGCCATTACATAGCCCCACTCATCTTCCTTTGGTGACAAAATACTTTCTATTAACATGTGTGTTGGTGATACCACATTCTATGTCTACATGCCTAACTCAAACTCTCCCTTGTCAACAACATACACCTCCATCAAATGGACTTGTCCTTTTCCCAAGAACCCATTTTGTTGAGTCCCAAGGTCCTTTGCAATTAAAGAATAAATATTTCCTCTGCAACTCAGTATGGTCAAGCCTTAGGTTCCTAAAGGTGGATCAAGTCCCCTAATGACTAGTGGGTCGAGAGGAGCAGCACCCAATTTCTATGGACAAGGTTTATATAGAATTCCCTATTGCTCATGTGGTAGTGATCCAAAACTCACACCCTTTGAGGTAGACTCTTGGAAGGATTTTCTACTTGTAGTGGCTTCCAATGTCAAGGCTAGCAAGATTAATTCTTTATTGTTTATTAAGAATGTGGGGAAGGATATTGAGATATGAAGTACTCAAGAAGCATGGATTTCAGTTTCCCAACAAATCAAAGCATAGTGATTTTTGTGAGAATTTTTAATTGGGCTTCTTGTGCCTATGGTTGAACAATGCATTCTACAAACATCTCATTTTGATAATATTTTTACTAGGTGAATTATTTTCTACTTTGATATCCATAAAGCCATTATGAAAATCTCAAGATTAATCACCAATAATTGTGACCCACAACTTCTGTCATGCCATTTTGAAGTGAATTCCATTTACACTTATGCCATACTGTATCAATGACATATAAAAAAGGAACACTACTATGATATGTCCTATCACTTTGGCATCATGCCTTTAGACCTTTTTTTGATTGAGGCACTTCTTGAGTAAATAAGAGTGACCTCTAGGCGATCCTATTAGCTTTCTTTTTTGTCCAACTAAGGTCCTTTAACCTAAAGGTTTACTTGGGGAAAAAAGTATCAATATTCTTCCTTGATGGTACATGTATCAGTTTTGTTCAAATTACGAATGCAAGAAAATTAGAAAGTCTTACCTCTTAACCACCATTGCCATTTTACTGTTTGGACTAATCCCCTTTTTAGACATCTCATCTCCTAGACGCATAATAGGAGTCCCATCTATAAATTCCATTACTAGAAGTCTCCTGATACATCATGAACACCAAAATTAGAATTAAAATATTTGGGGCTAACATGCAAAATATAATTCCTAGATGAAATATGCAACTTCAATTATAGATAAAGGGCTGAAAGCTTCATAGAAAAATTATTAGCAACCTATGGGCATCACATCCGCATCTTATTCCTGTTATAGTTCCTTGATTTTAATGTGGCAAATAATTTAAACCATTTATCCTACATGTTTGCATGCATAAATAGTGTTCCAAATAGTGAGTATGCATATAATGGCAAAAATAAAGCTAATTGCATAACGAATGTTATGCCAAAAACAAAATGAACTAATAACAAATATTCATCTAGAAAAGTACTTTACTAATAAGTTGGTGATATTATCACATTGAAGATAAGATATGGGAACATATTGCTTTCCCACTGGTGGAAATGGATGCATATGCAATGCAGTGCAAAGGACAGAGTACTCCCTCCAAAATATTATACCAAATTTAAATACCAAAAATGATGCCTTTGTAGACACAAAATGTTTTATTATAGTAGAAAAGTGTCTTTAGCCTAAAATTCATGGATGGAGGCTCTAATCAGCAAGCTTGGAACCTCTTGTGACACTCTAAGGCAACATGAGGAGACAAGGGGAAGCCAGCCTAGAGGAAAAGAAATGGAGCAGCCCCATGAAGCTTCACGCGATGTCTCATCTCAAGTATCCTTGAACATGTAACTGGAAACTAAAGCAGAAATTATTGAATATGGCAGAAATACATGCAGGCAAGCTCAACAATTCATTTGTTCAGCTTGAGGGGTATATTTCAAACTTCATCAAGTGAAGAACAACAAATTTCTTTCGCACAAAGTTTTCTACTTCTGCTGGAAATTATTGCCATTGATGTCAAAGCATATGTCAAAGGAAATCTGCTGAAGCAAATTGTGGACTGCTGAGGGTTATCCACTGAAGCAAATTAAAGTTTAAATTGCATTTAAATAAATAAATTTATTGAGGGCCGACCTATGGTTCATGAGAGGGAGAGGAAGAATAAAACAATTAAAAATAAAATTAAACTAAAATTAAAATATGAAGAGTGATTAATATAAAAAATCTAAGATGCCCAAACTTGCAAATTAAGTAAAGGAGAAAGAATGGCATAATATGTGTAGGTATATGATATATGTAAGCTTTTAAAATTAACTATAAAAATTGAGTACAAAAGAGAAAATAGCTAAATTATAACTACATTATATATTCTTATATATATATATAATAAAACACCCTTAATTTCTTTCAAATTTGCACCCGTTAGTGTTAGCTAAAATGCAAAGATAAGCAACTAAATAAGGAACCCTCCACTTTTTGATCACCCAGATCCCAGAGTGGGCAAGGTGAGAGCATATGGTGAAGACGGGATCTTGCAATTACTGGAAAGACAAGCTAACTGGAAATGAACACCTCCCACTTTCTGATCACCCAGATCCCAATGTGGACAAGGTGAGAGCATACGGTGGTTGGCTTACAATATTCAAATCCTCTATGCTACCACTTCTTCAGTGGGGTGAGTAAAGATAACCAAGTGTGTGAAAGTAAGCATCTGCTCATTCAGTGGGAAATACAAGAAAGGAAAATGTACTTGGCAGTAAGCAGACCAACCTCCGCTTGTTCAGCGGGCATAAGAAGAAATAAAATAAGAACTCAACCACTTATTCAGCGGGAGTAACAAGTAATAAAGTAAACCTCAACCACTTGTTTAGTGGGGTAAGTATCAAATGCAGATACAAGAGCATTCACCAACAGTACTACCAATGGTGTTACAATGAGCTCAACATAATCATATCAGACCATTACATACTGCTGTTATGAGAGGAAAATGACAGAAATGTGAAGTAAAACACCTTCCCAAGATGCTATAGTGAAGAATAAGAACACCCCCTTCAAACTAGAACAAGAATACCTCAAGATAGGGCCGTCCTAGGTCAATAGAAGGTCATGTAAGCTGCTGTAACAGGTCTGATGCACTTGGACAATGGTCTGATATGCATGAACAGCAAGTCTGAAACCCCAACCAACAACCTTCAAATGAGCATAACTCCTCTTTTACTCAGTAGAAACTCACCAAACCACTTGCAGATGAACAAGCAAGCCTAGGCGTCCAAGGTGAGCTATCAAGCAACCCCAAGCCAATCCAAACAGCAGCAAGAAACTCCCAAACACCACTCAGCAGAGATGTACGGCCTCCCTAGGTAGGTCAACCCTCTCTCAAAAATCCAAAACGCCACTAAAAATACCAAAAACTTGGAAAAAGGGGCACCCAAGCATGAGAAAGGTCATGAGCCAAAACCCACAAATAGATATTTGCTTCTCTGTTCAGCGTCAGCAAAAAGGTGGGTCAGCTAGGCACAAAACAACAACCTCCAAATCTGGTTAATCACACCAAAATATATCTAGAAGACATCAAAACTATCAATAACTAAAAGAAATGAGATAGTCATCACCAAATTAAGCTCAACTGCAACCCCTAAGATGGAGCTACAACATTGTTTAGCTAGGAGATATATTTCAATCTCGAAACTGAAGTCGACTTAGAGGGATTTCGTCCTCAAAGCCCAAGGAGATCACTCTGCACTTCGGTAGCACTTCGTTACATCAAATTTGCATATCCCAAAATGAGAACAAATGAGGGCATTATATAGCTTTTCAGACCCAGGAATTTGAATTGCTTTTCCCTCTCAAAATGAGATGCCACATTTGGAGAATATAATATTTTATTAAAAACACTTGAAGCCTTCACTTTTGGTGTCCACCTTTGATTATGCATAAAATTAACTTTTAAAATACTTAAGTCTCCCATCTTGGTGTCTAAACTCAAGTCCAACTTTTAAAAACAACTTAAGTTATGCTTCCTAGGCATGGGGGTCAAAAAGTGACTTTGACAATATAAAATAAACTTAAGTTGCCAACCTTGTAATATCCCCTTCCTAGGCAGTACAGTTGTTTCAGGGGTTAGCCTATCATTCAGATCCTCGTAGGCTGACAGATGTGTTTAGAGGATCACTTGAGGCAGTTATCCAGCGTTTGGGAACATTACTCCAGCAATTGATTAAGGTTTGAGCCTTGGCAGGCACTTATAGAGTAATTTTTAGATACTTACTATTTATAGTAAGTCAGGTAGACAAGGGTTTCTATTTCTGGCAGGGCACCTGGTTCAGTTGGTCAGTTCAGTTTCAACCCAATTTGACAGTCTGGTGAGTAGATAGTGAATATCAAAGCATTTAATGATATTAGGAGAAATATTTAAGTTGTGACTTTATAATATAAAGTCAATTAATTAATTATTTAAATATCAATGGAATAATATAAAGTATTTTATACTTTATATTAAAAGGTCGATTATTGATGACTTATTTATTCAATAGTCATTTATTAAAAGGGGGTGCCATATTTTAATTATTTCTCCTAAGTTTGAAAGGGGCGAATTTGATAATATTTTAAATGCTTATTCACTTGCTTTTTTGGGTCGACTTCTTGAGAGAAGATATATATTTCACAAAGACAAATCGAACTCATTATGTTATGATTATTCTAATTTGTCTATTTTTCTCTCTGAGAGCATTGGGGTTTGTGAAACAAGGGTTTCTGCAAATCATTGGATTTTGGAGAACGTTCCCTCTTCAGAATCAGACATACTGAGACTGTGAGATACCAGTTAAAGCTTGTCAGTTGAGCGGCTTCATCTAGAGGTCATTACAGAGCTTATTGTGAAGTATTTCATCAAGGATTTGGATCAAACTTCTCCAGAAGGGTTTCCTATTTAGTGGCGGCTATTTCCTTATCATCTGGCACACCTTTCAAGAAAGTACGGAATTATTAAATGCTGGTTTGGGCCATACTTTTACAGCAGCAAGGGTCATACTATTCTTGCAAGCTAGGACGCCTTGCCTTTTTGTCTTCTGGCTTCTTCATTTTGGACGCCTAGGGTTTCTGGAGCCTCTGCATCAATTTCAAGGTGGTAGATTGCATTATCTCATTCAGCCGTACCATCTCATGCTTCTTTTCAGGCGCCTGCAAGCTTATTTAGGTTTTCAATAAATAGCTTGCCTTTTTACTTGAATGTTTGAATCTCGCAGTTGTAATTATTCTGGAAGATCAATAAACCATTTGGCATCGAATTCTAAGCTGTATTCTGTCATATTTAATCTTTTGGTATTTTATTTTATTTTTCCAAGCATTTCCTTGCAAAATCGCAATTTCTCTTTATTAGCAAAAAACCACAAAAAAATCAAAAACAAACAAAACAAACAAAAACCTTGCATTCTCAGTCAGTGGTCGGGTTGAGAGACACCTGGTCTCTTACAGTGGTATTAGAGCACAGTTTTCCTGCCATCCTGTGCTTTTTCAGTCAGATGTGTGCTTTTTCGATGCTTTTTCATGAGTAGAGACATTATCTTCTACAATAAGGGTAGAGGAATAGGCAGAGTTGAGGATTGGACAGGTCCACCTATTCCTGAAGGTGAAATAGTATTAGGGGTTCTGGGTATTCATAGATCCAATTTCAATAGCAATGAGAATAATGTCACTACACTGATGGCAAATCGTGAGATTCCTACAGAGGTACATAGGGATCCAGGGAAAGAGCATGCCGGAGGTGAGATTTCTGATGATGAGTTCAGACGCAGGCATGATAATATGATGGAAATGATGTCTCAGTTGATGGGCACGATGAGGTAGTGTACTCCGCCTCAGCAGCACTACATTCAGATAGGACAGACGAGCGGGATTGCAGGCATAGACCGGCCACTGGCGTTAGTACAGCGGCAGTCATCGCCTATTTTTCATGAGCGTAGGCCTGGACAACCTACATTTATATCTAGAGAGGCACCTTCGACGCTGGAGGCAGAGTAGCAGGGTCACCAGCCTGAGTTTCATCCACATCACGGCATGTTGGTGGCAGATGTGACCAGATTCTTTGGAGAATACTCGACATTGGCACCTGAGATCAGGCAGTCTTTGTCTTTTCATGAGTTCATGGATGTGCATAAGCCCAGAGGGGGAGGTAGATTTGACCGCAAAGCTCCTCAGCACCAGCAGCCACAACCACAGGTGAGCAAGGATCTTCAGCATGCAGTCAGCAAGATTATCTTGCCTTACTTTGATGGCTCAGATAAAAGTTCAACGAGGGCTTGGGTACAGAAGTTAGACAATTACCTATCATTCAGACCTATGCAGGAGGACGAGGCCATTAAGTTTGCTACACTGCATCTTGATGGGTTGGCGCATGACTAGTGGCATCACGACATGTACACACTCAGTCATCATACAGTTACCACTTATCAGGAGTTCATGAGCAGGCTCATAGAGCGTTTTGACAAAAAAGATCCAGAACTTTATTTTAGGGAGCTAGCTCAGCTCAGACAGACAGGTAGTTTGGATTCCTACATCGGTGAATTCCAGAGGGTTGCAGTCATGGTCACAGGTATTTTAGAGAGAAGACTTGTCATTCTTTTCATCGAGGGATTATTTGAGCCGATGAGAGGTTGGGTCAAGGCATTTGATCCTCCTACTCTTCAGGAGGCAATGAGGAAGGCACGCAGTATAGAGCTTGCAGCACCTCGCAGCAAGTTCTCTTCAAGCTCAACACCTTATACGAGGCCTAATAGATCATTTGACAAAGAATAGGTCATTTGACAGAAAAAAGGATCCACTTGATCCTAAGAAATGAAATGCACCACCATTTGACAGGGAAACATTGAATGATTTACGCAAGAAAAAGTTGTGTTTTTGGTGCAAGGAACCTTATGATGAGAAGCACGTATGCCCTCTTCGTCCTAAAGTGAAAAATAACAAGATGGAGTGGTATTATGAGGGTGAAGAGCAATCTGATCTGTCAGACCAGCAAGCTGATTCAGAGCATTCAGATGATGAAAGGTCTGAAAATGATGGTGAAAATGGAGGAAGAAAGTTAGAGAGGCACACTTGATTAGTCTTCAGAGAGATGGATCTTTTAGGCTACATGGGCTCCTAGTAGGTCAAAAAGTGATCACTCTACTTGACACTGGTGCTACTCATAACTTTATAGATGCACGGTTGGTAGAGAGACGAGGCATACAGACAAAAGAGTTTGAGGGTATTCGAGTCAAGGTGGTTGATGGGTACACCCTCAAATGTGATAGAAAGATAACAAATCTTCCAATGCGGCTAAACAACTATGAGTTCAAGGCTGAATTCTACATTGTTAATATGGGAGATACTGATGTGGTACTTGGGATGGCATGGCTTCACGATTTGGGTGAGTTCACACTCAATCTTCAGGACATGGAAATGAAGTTCAAGGTAAACGGGAAACCACATGTCATAAAAGCCATCAGAGAGAGTAATCTGAGAGTGGTATCTTTCAGACGGATGGAGAGACTCATTCGTCATGATATGGTAGATTGGGCTGCAGAGTGTATGTTGTTACCAGCACAACAGGAGCAACAGAAGGTTGAGTACCATCCTGACATTCAGATATTGAGGACTAAACACTCTAAAGTGTTTAGTGATATTCTACCTGGCAGACCTCCAGACAGAGGCACCGAGCATATTATCGAGTTGGAGGAGGGCGCAAAGCCCATTATGATTACACCCTACAGACATCCGAAACGGCTCAAGGATGAGATAGAGAAAACAATCAGTGAGTTGTTGGCTATGGGGAATATTAGACCTAGCAAGACACCTTTTGCTTCATGTTGGTTGGAAATTTTGTATTCTTGTGAAAGTATACAAAATAGTGATTTCAACCACAGCACGTGAGATTAAACTCTCCTAATTTAGGGAAGGCTCCCCCTTTAACTAAATAAAACTGATATGGGTAGGACAACAATCGTTCCTCTTATTTCAGGAAAGATTACGTTCTTCTCTCTTCACAGAAAAGAAACAGTATATGTGGATGAAACTTATTACAGCAGCTATGCAGTGAAATTAAGAAAGAGGAAATAAAGTTTCCTGAAAGCACAAAGACTTCCGTTACTTCCTCCGGGACGGGAAAACAAACAATAAGCACAAAGTCTTGAGGAATGAGATCCTATCTACCCTTTTCAGAATAATTACTTAATGAAAACATACAACACAAAACAGCTCAAAGTCTGTAACTACGATGTATCTTTTGATTACTCTAAATGAGAAATACTATGAGCACAAAGTCTTATAATTCTTCTCAATTTCTAATACTAACTATAAATTCAATCTTCACATTTACAGCACAAAGACTGCAGATATTTAAATTGAATCTCTCTTCAGCAATATTCCACAATTCTCAAGTAGTCATAAAATGATGCTCCAAAATGACATAAGAACATGAAGGATGCAAAATGAGAATTCAGCTCAAAGTCTGAAATTCTAACTTCTTGATATTACTTGAAAATTCACAATTATCAACTATAAAGCTCAAAGACTTTATGAGTATAAAATTCTGCAGAGTTTTCTTGCTTGCTAAAAAGATATCAAATTACAATAGACCCCCTTAAGTATTTATAGGAGGGAGGTTTGGAGAAAAAGGTGGGAGGATCTCAACAAACTTGAGAAAATCTCTCAACCGATAACTAACTGCAATTGACTTATTCAAAATTACAATCCAAATTGTGATTTGTTTTGTAAGATTTTACATGTAATTACATTTTTCAAAATTGCAAGGAAAGAACACTTGCAATTGCAAAACATTGTTTTTACATATATTTGTCGAAAGTAAAAATACATAAAACAATCTAATATTTTAATTTGTCACATTCCTATCTTTGAAAGATAAGAATTTGCTGATGATCATCTGCAATTCATTTGCATCGGGGCCCAATGTGTTCTTGGCTACTGCAACAGTCTTCAAGATTACATCAAAGTATCTGATTGTTGCAAGTCTATGTTCTTCATAAGAAGTTTGCATTTTATCAAGGATTATCTGATGATTAACAAATTTGTGAATCAAGTCCATGGTAAAATGCTCTGATTCCAATTGTTAACGAAGATTGGTTGCCATTTATTTAGTAACTAAATCAGCTGCAAGTAATTCATCTTCATGATTCAAAACTGTGCAAGAGATTTTCTCAAAACTTGAAAGAATATCCTGCTGAACTTCATCATTCATTTCTAATGTGGCCTGGATATCTTTGATAAGATCTTGAATAACTAATGACTTATTCGTCATAAGTTCTTCAAATTCTATGTACTTCTCTCTGTTTGGTAAGATTGAATTACTGCATAGAATTTGTAACTTGACTTGATCTATCTCATGCCAGATTTTTAAATCCTTTTCATGCGATTCCAAACTTTGCTTGAAAGCTTCCAAAGTTTGATTCAATTTTATCTTTGCTATTCTGACATTGTTTAGAACTTGCAATGTCTTTTCAATCATTGGAATGCTTTGATCAATCAGCTGAGTTATCCATGAATCAACTGCTTTGGCCTTTTGCGCAATTCTCTCTAATTGCCTAACTGATTGATTTGGAGGGACTGAAGATAGAGAATCAATTGCTTCTGATGATCCAGTAATCCTTTGAATAACTGAAACTAGCTGATCATTGTCTTCCTTGAGCTTTTCCTTTTTGGCTAGAAGTTCATTATAGCTTTGAGCCAAAATTGTTACTGAACTCTGAGCATCTTGCATCATATTGGCATGAGTCTGCTTGCCCAATTCCACCCTAGTGAACCTGTAATCAGACACCTGCATCTCTTCATGTGGTTTATCAACAAGAGGTTCTGCAATTTCAGCATATTTCATTTTATTGCTGTCAACAAACACTTGTGAGACTATTTTTGCTTTCTTTGCAACCATTGGTTTTGATTTCTTCAATTTTTGGAAATCAAAAATATCAGGAGACACTGCTTGTTTCTTTCTTTTGGGAGCAATTGAATTCAACCATGGAGGAAGATCCAAGGTTGTCACATCTGAAATAGCAACTGCAGTCTCCGTAGAAATAGACTCAGTTTGTGTTACAACTGAAATTCTAGATGGTGCCTCAGTTTGTATAGCAACTATATTTTGCTCAGAAGACAAATTACAACTAGGATTAGCCATGAAACAATCAAAGCTCGCTACAGATGTATCTATCTCTGGGAGAGTTATTTCTGACATGGCTGGAAAGATTGGATTCGTATCAAAAATATTCTCCAAGTTATTGGGCAAGCTTCTCATGGGAGTATTCACTATTGATAAAGACTGATGACTAGTTTCTTGAGGTGGAATAGAAGGGACAAAAACTGTGGAGAAGGAATCAACATCACTGTCGATAGGGGACACAGGAGATATGGCTGATTCTGGTATTGGAGCTTCAATGTGAGGAGTTATCTCACTTAGAATGGTAGAGGTTTCAAGAACCTCTTCTTCTTCTTGCTGATCCAAAACCTGAATCTGCATTTGATTAACTTCCTTTCCCTTTAGTGTTTCTTTTTCCAATGGTAGTTCTGCAGCTCGACTTACCTTCAACTTAATTCTAGTACCTGAAGAGGAAGCTCCTTCTTTTGATTTCTCTCTAATTTCTGACTTCAATCCCTTAGGACCAGCTGGATCATCTTCAGCCCTAACTCTGATTTTAATAGTCTTGACACCTATGCTTTTGAGCCAAGCGTTGGTGTTTGCCAAGACTGATTGAAATCTATCAAAGATAGAGACAGATTCCTTTTGAGACCACTGGATTGCAGGAATGGGCGCATTAGCAACTCCTTGTTCTTCATATTCAGGATCTAAAATCTGCCTATCATCAATTACACCTTTTGGAATTAAGGTTAAATTTAGATCAACAATTTGCTCCACTGTAAGTCTGCAATAATCCATTCTGTATATATCCTTTTTTGTCCGGAAGTCTGCCCAAATGTCTTCAATGCCGTGCACATGAGTGAAGGCTCTTTTAATTTTGTCTTTCATCCTTCTATAATCAAAATCCACTCTTGCTTGAAATCTCTTCAATGTTATTTCTTGAAGTTCAGTCTCCATTGCTTTGGCTCTTGAAGAAGTTGTCAAAGAATACCTCCCAATTACCAATGGATTATGTGATGAAATACTGACTCCAGTCTTGTGTTGTGTAACTTGACGTGCATGCACTACCATCAGTTGCCTTCCTAGCTCCATCAGAATAATCTTATCAGTCGGATACCTTGGAAGCATATAAGGTTGGTCTTCAAAGCAACCGACTCTCATATAAGTGAAGGAAGGGAATTGAAGAAACAAGCAGCCATACTCATTTACTTTATTCCAAGCCGCCTCAGATACCCTGTTGTTTGCTAATGCTTTGTCAAATAAACACATAAAATAACCAAAGAAAGCATCTTGAACTCTTCTATAATGTGCCCGGCTTGGTTTTAAAGTCAGCTGATCATAATATTCCCATACAGGCACCAACGATCTGTCACCTTGAGGAGATAAACCTGGAAAATGCCTCAACGAAGCTACTATATAAACCAAATATGAGTTCATATAGAAGGTAAGAGTGGTAGGGACTTGTGCACGCTGTTCACACAAACTGTCACTGATTATTTCTCCCCAGAATATTGGATGCTGTGCTTTTTTAATAACCACCATGAACTTATACATCCAGTTTTCAAACACATTGGAAACCTTCAACCCTGCTATTCTGCTCAGAAGAGTGATCATATCATTAATTTCTTCCTTAAAATCAGACCGATACAATTTGGGTATCCGGGTCACACAAGGCCGTGATTTGAGAAGCCACTTAGAATTGATATGTTTAATACAATCATTCTTTTTCTGCTCGAAATGTTTGTGAGCACTCTTCAATGTGATCTCTGAATATGTAGTAGCATCAGGAACTCTGAAAATTCTATTGATTGTCTCAGCATCAAGTCTGATAACTACGTTAACATCATCGTCTTTGATAGTTCTAGATTCTTTATCAAAACGGGATGCACATGCAAGAACGAATTCAGGTTCAAGGGCAGCAACAAGAAAAGAAGAGACCAGATGAATATGACTTCTCAACAATTTCCGCATGTCAGGAGAAGTAGATTTCTCAACTCTCCCAAGAAACTCGGACATATCAACATGCCCAATTTCTGTGTCCTTGATTTCGTCAATATTTGAAACCACATGAGATGGGGAAATCTCATTATGATATTTATCAAATTTGTACTTCATCTTTTTGCTAATTGGAGAAGCTGGTTCGTCTGTCATTGAACAGGAATCTGCAAGACTGCGGTGGAAACCCCATAAAGTCAGAACATCATCAGCATCAACATGAGTGGACATGGTGAAACTCAAACCCTAGGACAATGAAATGGTCTTTAGAAAAATGATGGAAAGCGAATGGCGAAGACGAATTCGGAACTTGATGGAATGATGGCAGTCAAAAACAACGTTTTGTCTTCTTTAAACAGCAAGACAAAGAAATTTTTGGCTTGGACTTTGGAGTTATGTCAAAAAAGGTTCGACTTTTGAGCTTTTTAAAAGCATTTCGGGTTTTCCAATGACTATAACAATTTTTATAAAAGGCAATCGGGATTTTTAGGACATTTAACAATTTTATTGTTTTGCAATTTTGAAAATTGTAATCCCAGTTGTAAATCCCGACTTGCATTTTTGGTTGTCAAAACCCGAAATATGACTCAAAGTGAATTATTTTGTGGAAAATGATAATGGAGGATTAGAGGCGGATGAATGAAAAAGGTGAAAATGGATTGGTAAATGAATGGAAACGGAATGAATTGAAAGCTTTATTGCTGGAAAAATGAAATGTTAAAAAACACGTTTTCAGTATATAAGGCATTTTAAAAATGGAAAATGCGTTTTGAATGAGGTTTAAGGATGAAAGTATGAAAGGATATGAAAGGCGAATTTCAGTGAGATGAAGGAAAGTGGATAGCGCATGGTATGAAGGGTAAATGGTAAAAACGCGTTTTGTATGAAAGCGGACTGAAAATGAAGGAAAACGGAGGACGTATGATTTATGAAGGGAATATGATAAATGAGAAATGCGTATTAAGTGAAGGCGGGTTAAATATGAGTGAAAACGCATTTTATAAAGGTAGACAATGACTATGAAAACGCGTTTTTGTAAAACAAAAAGAAAAACGAATATTGACAAAGGCGGATAACAGTAAAAACGTGTAAAACTGTTAAATAAAAACGCGTTTTAGTAAAACACGTTTAAAATCTAAAACGAAATACATAAATGAAAATGACGTTTAATATAAAATGATAAGTAATAGAAAAACGTTGAAAAAGAGACCAAGAAAAATATAACATACCTCGAAACGAGTTTGCAAATGAAAATAATGGTGAAGAAACCCTAGGTGCGGTTCAGAAAGTGAAAAAGAAATGGCTATTTACAGAAGAAAATCCGACCTTCAAGCATTAAGGTCGATAAAATCTCCTTAGAATAAGGAAGAAAAAACAAATCGAACTCAAATAACTCGAATCAGAACAGCGTCGGATTTTTTAGAGTTCGTTGCAACATAAAATGTCAATAAAAACTGAAATCGGGGTTTTAAGAAACCAACGCAATTTCACTTAAAACAAATTTGGGTTTTTGGATTCATTTAGCAATTTCAGGGACAACACTTCATCGGTGGTATTGGTGAAGAAAAAGGATGGATCACTTCGGATGTGTATAGATTACCGCCAACTCAATAAGAAAACAATCAAGAACAGGTATCCTATACCCCGCATCGATGAGTTGATTGATGAGTTGCACGGTGCTATCTTCTTCACGAAGATTGACTTGAGATCCGGGTACCATCAGATTCGGATGAGGGAGCATGACATAGAGAAAACCGCTTTTAGGTGCCATTGCAGTCACTTCGAGTTCTTGGTTATGCCTTTCGGTCTAACCAACGCTCCTGCTACTTTTCAGGCTACAATGAACAGGGTCTTCAGTTTTCAGCTACGAAGATATGTGTTGGTCTTCTTCGATGACATTCTGATTTACAGTCGGTCATGGGAGGAGCATTTAGCTCACTTGGATACAGTTCTGGGTATTTTGGCTGAGGAGTCCTTGTATGCCAAGGAGTCCAAGTGTGAGCTAGGCATGGCTGAGTTGTTGTATCTTGGGCACATCATCAGTGCCAAGGGAGTCAGTATGGACCCTGAGAAGGTCCGAGCTATAGTAAAGTGGCCAATACCAGAGAACCTTACCCAGCTTAGAGGATTCATTGGGTTATGTGCTTTTTACAGGAGATTTGTTAGCGGGTTATCACGTCACGCCGCACCCCTTACTGATTTGACAAAGAAAGGGGCATTTGCTTGGTCACCATAGGCTCAGGAGTGCTTTGACAAGTTTAAGGTGATTATGACTTCATGTCCAGTGTTAGCATTACCAGACTTCACGAAGTCATTTGATTTGTATTGTGATGCCTCAGGAGAGGGCATTGGTGCCGTTTTGATGCAAGAGAGACATCCTATTGCTTTTGAGAGTAGGAAGCTTAGGGGTCCCGAGAGATTTTACAGCATCGATGACAAGGAAATGTTAGCCATTATGCATGCTTTGGCTAAGTTCAGGAAATACTTGGTGGGCAGCAAGTTCAGTGTGCGTATAGACCATAACAGCCTGAAACACTTCTTTGGACAGCGAGACCTAAATGAAAGACAACAAAAGTGGGTCGGCAAATTGCAATCATATGATTTTGACATCACCTTTATTAAGGGGAAGCATAATGTTGTAGCTAACGCTTTGTCTTGCAGACCTCAGTTGAACGCTATGGCACAGATCTCCGAGAAATGGAGGCACCGGATTATTACAGAGTATGCTAAGAACCCATGGGATTCTAGCATTGTTGACGGGACAGAGCAGGATAGTAGATACACAGTTGTGAATGACTTGATCATTTACAAGGGGCGGATTTTCTGGTTCCTGATTCAGAGTTGAAGGATACAGTTCTGAGAGCCTTTCATGATCTTCCTATGGTGGGCCATCCCGGTTATTTCAAAACATATAAGCTAGTATGGGAACGGTTTACTTGGAAAGGGCTAAAGACTGATGTTCTTCGGTATGTAGGAGAGTGTTCTGTTTGCTAGCAGAACAAACAGGCACACATATCCTGCTGGATTGCTTCAGCCACTTCCGATACCTGACAGGAAGTGGGCATGCTTATCAATGGACTTTATCACGGGTTTGCCGAAAGCCCAAGGTAAAGATTGTATTTATGTGGTTGTTGATTGGCTGACAAAATATGCACACTTCTTTTCGATCACCACTACATTCACAGCATCGCAGACTGCAGAGCTCTTCTTAAGAGAGGTATTCAGGTTACATGGTTTGCCTCAGACTATAGTCAATGATAGAGACAGTCGGTTCATGAGCAACTTTTGGCAGGAGTTGTTCAGACTTTGTGGGACTGAATTGACACCTAGTACCGGCTACCATCCACAGACAGATGGACAGACGGAAATTGTCGATAAGTGGGTGGAAGGATATCTACACAATTATATAGCTGGACAACAGAGAGCTTGGGTGAGGTGGATATACCTATGTGAGTATTGTTATAACTCCACTCACCACATGACTATATAGATGACACCCTTTATGGCATTGTACGGGTATGAGGCGCCCAACCTTTTTGATTTGGTGTTGAGTGATAGCAGAGTGCCTAGTGTAGGTGATATGATGCAGGATCAACAGGATATTTTGACGTCTCTCAGAGACAATATCCAGCGGGCACAGAATCAGCAGTATGCTGATCAAAAAAGGGTTGAGCGTTCTTTTGCAGTGGGTGACATGGTGTATCTCATGTTACAGCCTTACCGTCAGTCCACTCTGCGGAATAGTGGTGCAGAGAAGTTGAAACCTCGTTACTATGGTCCATTTTGAGTCATCAGACGGGTGGGCGAGGTTGCATATGAGTTGGATTTACCACGAATAGCAAGGTTCACAACGTGTTTCATGTTTCTCGCCTAAAGAAGGCGTTGGGTCAGCATGTAATCCCCTCTCCAGTACTGCCACCCCTTGATGACGAGGGGAAGTTGATATTAGTGCCTGAGGCCATCCTCGATGTTAGAGAGAGACATCTTCGGAGGCGGGTCATCAGAGAGTATTTGATTAAATGGAGAGACTTGCCGGTTGAGGATGCTACATGGGAGTCAGAGGAGATTTTACAGCATCCAGAGCTGAGATTGCTTGAGGACAAGCAATTTCAGGGAGGGCGGACTGTAATGTCCCCTTCCTAGGCAGTACAGTTGTTTCAAGGGTTAGCCTATCATTCAGATCCTCGTAGGTTGACAGATGTGTTTAGAGGATCACTTGAGGCAGTTATCCAGCGTTTGGGAACATTACTCGAGCAGTTGATTCAGGTTTGGGCCTTGGCAGACACTTATAGAGTGATGTTTAGATACTTACTATTTATAGTAAGTCAGGCAGATAGGGATTTCTATTTCTGGCAGGGCACCTAGTTCAGTTGGTCAGTTCAATTTCAACCCAGTTTGACAGTCTAGTGAGCAGATAGTGAATATCAAAGCATTTAATGATATTGGGAGAAATATTTAAGTTGTGACTTTATAATATAAAGTCAATTAATTAATTATTAAAATATCAATGGAATAATATAAAGTATTTTATACTTTATATTAAAAGGTCGATTATTGATGACTTATTTATTCAATAGTCATTTATTAAAAGGGGGCGCCATATTTTAATTATTTCTCCTAAGTTTGAAAGGGGCGAATTTGATAATATTTTAAATGCTTATTCACTTGCTTTTTTGGGTCGACTTCTTGAGAGAAGATATATATTTCACAAAGACAAATCGAACTCATTATGTTATGATTATTCTAATTTGTCTATTTTTCTCTCTGAGAGCATTGGGGTTTGTGAAACAAGGGTTTCTGCAAATCATTGGATTTTGGAGAACGTTCCCTCTTCAGAATCAGACATACTGAGACTGTGAGATACCAATTAAAGCTTGTCAATTGAGTGGCTTCATCCAGAGGTCATTACAGAGCTTATTGTGAAGTATTTCATCAAGGATTTGGATCAAACTTCTCCAGAAGGGTTTCCTATTCAGTGGCGGCTATTTCCTTATCATCTGGCACACCTTTCAAGAAAGTATGGAATTATTAAATGCTGGTTTGGGCCGTACTTTTACAGCAGCAAGGGTCATACTATTCCTGCAAGCTAGGACGCCTTGCCTTTTTGTCTTCTGGCTTCTTCATTTTGGACGCCTAGGGTTTTTGGAGCCTCTGCATCAATTTCAAGGTGGGAGATTGCATTATCTCATTCAGCCGTACCATCTCATGCTTCTTTTCAGGCGCCTGCAAGCTTATTCAGGGTTTCAATAAATAGCTTGCCTTTTTACTTGAATGTTTGAATCTCGCAGTTGTAATTATTCTGGAAGATCAATAAACCATTTGGCATCGAATTCTAAGCTGTATTCTGTCATATTTAATCTTCTGGTATTTTATTTTATTTTTCCAAGCATTTCCTTGCAAAATCGCAATTTCTCTTTATTAGCAAAAAACCACAAAAAAATCAAAAACAAAGAAAAAAAACAAAAACCTTGCATTCTCAGTTAGTGGTCGGGTTGAGAGACACCTGGTCTCTTACAACCCCTTCCATTTTCGAACTCAAAGAATGGTGGAGAAGCCAACTACTAAAAATACCAAGATGCCTACCATTGCAACTGCCACCACTGCCAGAAATAGCACTTACTAAAAATAACATACTACTAAAAATAGTGTGTCCAAACTCAAGATAAGCACATTATGAGATGCAGCTATGACTTACTAAAAATAGTAAGTACGAAAAATAGACACTGCTAAAAATAGCAATGATTACCCACCAAGGATCTCAGAAAATCCAGAAAGACCCAAAAAACCCTCTGGCAAACTCCTGTAACAACCTCTTGGAAAGCTGACGAGAAACCTCCAAGAATCTTGGAAACCTTAAAAACACCTTCGAGTAGCCTACAAGACTCCGGAAATGGGCTAATGACTACTGAAAAGCATAGGGCTAAAAAGGGGACATTACAATATATATATATATATATATAAATGCAAATGAAAATAAATCTATAGCTATGTATTCATAAAGACACAGATGCAAATAAATATATATGCATGAAACAAGAAAATATGTATATATATATGGATGAAACAAAAAAGTAATATATATGGATGAAACATGAAAAGTAAGGATATAAGTAAATGAGGCATAAAAGAACATAAAAACATGTAAAGAAGGGAATAAAAGCGTAATAGAAGCATTTACATAATGTTTAAATAATAAGCATATATATAGTATATAAGTATATATAAAATAATTACATATATATACTAATATTTAAAAGTAAATGCGTAAGGATATGCATATAATGTGAATATATATAATTATGGTATATATATATATAAGTATAAAAGTGCAAATATATAACTGAATGTAAAAGCAAAAATATAAAAGTATAATTAATATGCAAATAAAAAATGCAAGCAAGGACATCTACATTCAAAATGAATTTGTATAAACCAATGCCTATATATATATATATATTTTATAAGTATATAAGAGAGCGGAAGTAAACAAATCTATAGTTATATATATTCAAAAAGACACCAAAGCAAATAAATTTAGATGCATGAAACAAGAATATATATATATATATAGATGATAGAAAATAATCTATAGATATATATTCAAAAAGACATCGATGCAAATAAATATATAAGCATGAAACAAAACAAAAAAGTTTAATTTAGACTCACATTTATACTCTTATGTACTTATAATATAATTTACTTTCACTTCTATATATATCTTTAGACTTTGGTTTATATATATATATATAATAAGGAAATAAATGCATTTACATGATGCATGTACAAGTAAAAATATGCATATATATAGTATATAAGTATATATGAAAATAATATACATATATATGCTAATATTTACAAGTAAATGTGTAAGGATATAAATGTGACAATATATAATGTGAATATATATAATTAAAAGGACAAATAAAAGGTGAAAATATATAACTATATGTAAAAGTAAAAATAAAAATATGATAAGTGCAATTAATAAGTAAAAAAATGTGAGCAAAAACATCTACATTTAAAATGAATTGGTATGAACTAATGCCTATATATATGTATGTGTATATATATATATATAAGATTATACTAAGTTGTCGGTTTTGGTAAACGATCAAGTACGGGTACACCGGTATGGCAATTTCTTTTCCTTGGATACGGTACATTTGGGTACGGCTGTATAATATATATATACATATATATGAAAAGAAATTAAAAATATACAGAATTGTAAATACATTTGATAGTATGATACTTCATCAATCATCAATCATCATGATGTCTATCGAATCAAAATGTTCATAATCATATATGTTGCTTTAAGTTGAAACATCCAATGTTATGATTCGGAAAAAAACTCTACAAGACACTAGTTTAAGGTACAAATGCTTTGCTGGGCTGTGTAGCAGAGAAATTTCAAGCACATACATTTTCATTGCACTACAAGTCCTATAGTTTTTACAAAACCCTAGCCGTAGAATATAATAGAGTATAAACCTAAGCCGCAGGAACAGAAATGCAGACCCAGAAATATTTAATAAAAACCTAGAAGCATTTGATGCATAAAATTGAAAACAGTAGAGTATAATAGAGGATTTTTACAAACCCTAGCCACAGATAAAAACCACAGATGTCTAGGGACCCAGAAAATTTTCTAAAAAACCCACAAAAAATATGCGAGTGAAATTTGATACCGACCACAAAATATGAGGATTTTGATAAAACCCTAGTCGATTAGAGGTAGCAAAAAAACCAGAATAATCGCCAAACACGGAACTTCGCCAAAAACAAAGCCCAGAAAAATACAAGTCGTGGGCCACAGGTTTTACAATTACAGTGAAAATCATTGCCCAGAGATGTCGTTGGTAAAAACAGCAGAAACAATGAGCTTTTGTAGCAACCTGAATCGTAGAAACAAAAAATAGACCCGTCAATACACACAAGTGTCGTAGAAAAATCGCATCGCACGGGCTATAAAGGTCGCATAGGGCATAAAAATCGGTCACAAAGAAAAACGCAGGTCCGTGGGCTCTGAGAAATGAAACGCGAGTTTCAAAGAGGTCGCGTGGGCGTCTAAAAATAGAAAAGAAATCGCGCCAACAAGTGTGACGCGAGCCAGCAGACGATCACGCCGCCCAGAAGGTTATGGCGCCCAGAAACGCAGGAAGAATGATGCCCTTACAAAAATTTAGACCAAGAAACCCTCGACCTCCAAGACCTGCGAATTTTCCACGACCCTTGCAATTATTTGCTCTGATACCATGTTCGGAAAAGAACTGGTAAAATTGCTTGCATTAACAAAAAGAAAAGATTACAATATAAAGCAGTTACAAAGCACTGTAGATATTTATGAGACTATTTACTCTAACTACCTACAACTGTAGACAGGATTTAAAGAAAACTAAACTAACTAATTACATTATATTATTGACCATTAACTATATAGAGAAATATCATTCTAACAGACTTCAGTTTTGAGATTGCAAGATATCTCCTAACTGAATAGTGTTGTAGATCCATCTCAGGGGTTGCAGTTGGGCTTATATTGGTGATGCTATCTTGTTCCTTTCAGTTCTTGCTACTTTTGATGTCTTCTGGATATTTTGGTGTGTGTGATGATTTGCAACTTTGGAGGCATTTTTGGTGTGTTTTATCAGATTTGGGTGTTGTTGGTTCATGCCTAGCTGACCCACCTTTTGCTCACGCTAGTTAGAGAAATCAATATCTTTTTGTGGGTGTTGGCTCATTGTCTTTCTCATGTTTGGGCGCTACCTTGCTCCAAGTTTGGTGATTTTTGAAGGAGTATTGGATTTTTGGGAGTGGGTCGACCTATCTAGGAGGCCTTACCATCCAGCTAGTGGAGTTTGGGAGTGAGTTTGTTGCTGATCAGTCCGTTTTGAGGTTGCTTAATAGCTTACATTGGATTCCTAGGCCTACTTTGTCATTTGCAATTAAATTGGGGAGATTCTACTGAGTATTGGAGGAGTTATGCTCATTTGATGGTTGTTGGTTGGGGTTTTAGGACTATTGTTCGTGCATATCAGACCTCTGTCCAGCGTATCAAACCTATTGCAGCCACCTATTTGTCCTTCCATTGACCTGCAATGGGCCTATCCTGAGGTATACTTGTTCTATTTTGTGGAGGTGTTTGTTCACTTACATTTTAGCATCTTGGGAGGGTGTTATACTTCACATTTTCGTCATTTACCTCTCTTAACAGCAGCATATAATGGTCTGATATTATTTATTTTGAGCTCATTGTAACACCATCGGTAGTACCATTGGTAAATCCTCTTGTATTTGGTTTTGATACTCACCCCACTAAATAAGTGGTTGCTCCCGCTGAATAAGTGGTCGAGCCTTTCTTTATGTTACTTGCTACTCCTGCTGAATAAGTGGTCAAGCCTTTCTTTATATTACTTGCTACTCCTGCTGAATAAGTGGTCGAGCCTTTCTTTATGCTACTTACTACCCCTATTGAATAAGTGGTCAAGTTCTTATTTCCCTTCTTGTTATGCCCGCTGAACAAATAGAGGATTGTGTGATTGGTCGGCTTGCCACCAAGTTTTGTTTACTTTCTGTACTTCCCGCTGAATAAGCAAATGTTTATTTTCACACATTTGGCTTTCTTTACTCACCCCACTGAAGAAGTGGTAGCGTAGAAGAATTAAATTGTAAGCCTTCTCACCGTATGCTCTCACCTTGCCCACATCAGGATTTGGGTGATCAGAAAGTGGAAGGTGTCTTTTCAATTAGCTTGTTTTCAGTAATGCAAGATCCCCTTTCACCGTATGCTCCCACCTTGTCCACATCGAGATCTGGGCGATCAAAAAGTGGAGGATTGTTATTCCATTGTTTATTATTGCATTTTGGCTAACACTAATGGGTGAAGTTTTTGGAAAAAATTGGGGTGGTTATTACAGTGGTATCAGAGCTAGTCTTCTTGCCAACCTGTGCTTTTCATTGTCTATAGTTGACAAAAATTCTCTATGAGTGAAAAAGAAATCAGATATTAAAATAGAGAGCAGAAGAGAGCAGTTTCAGACTCCCTCAATTCTTGTAGAGGGAACATTCTCAGAGGTTCTCAGAAACCATGACAGAGTAGTCGAGATCATGGTAGAAAAGGGTAAAGGACCAGCCCAAGAGGAGAGTCCAGATGTCAGAGCAGAGAGAAAGTTTGATTGCATGATGGACATGATGTTGCAATTGTTGGCTAAGATGAGCGAAAATATAACTCCTACACCTTAACACTAGAATAGTGAGACTAGTGCCTCAAACGTCAACCACAATGGTGGACAAAGGGGTCATACTGTTGAAGTGACTAGGCGATCCGCTCCTAGACCTCTCCAACCGACCTTCACTCGAAGGGAGGAACCTCCTGCAGTACCAGAAGCTCCAATTCCCATGGCTAATGAAGTGAGAAAGAGCTACATGGAGTATTAATGATATCAAGTTTCCACAATCCATATCAATTAATCACACAATTTTCTAGATTAGATTGCATGAGAGTTTTTGCATCAACGTTTCGGATCACACTCCGTGATCCATCATCAGGATGAAAGAGCTCAAGGAGAAAAGTGGTTGGTTGCAGACCAAGAACAACCTAAATAGGAAAACCAAAGGAGGAGGAGAAAGGAGGGTGGAGGGAAGGATGCACAATGACCAAAGAAGACAAGACAAACAAGATTTAAAAAATACAAAAAATAAAGAACAACAAGGAGAAAAGTGGTAGGTTGCAAACCAAGAACAACCTAAATAGGAAAACCAAAGGGGGAGGAGAAAGGAGGGTGGAGGGAAGGTTGCACAATGACCAAAGATGACAAGACAAATAAGATTTAAAAAATACAAAAAATCATTGTTCTTTATTTTTTGTATTTTTTAAATCTTATTTGTCTTTTCTTTGGTCATTGTGCATCCTTCTCATTGTTCTTTATTTTTTGCATTTTTTAAATCTTATTTGTCTTGTCTTCTTTGGTCATTGTGCATCCTTCCCTCCACCCTCCTTTCTCCTCCCCCTTTGGTTTTCCTATTTAGGTTGTTCTTGGTCTACAACCAACCACTTTTCTCCTTGAGCTCTTTCATCCTGATGATGGATCACAGAGTGTGATCCGAAACGTTGATGCAAAAACTCTCACGCAATCTAATCCAAAAAAATATGTGATTAATTTACAAATGGAGTATGTTACCCTTCTTGCAGGGATACATGAGATCTTGACTTTAGACCAATTCATGAACCAAAAGAAGAAGAGAGGAGGCAGAAGATATGAAAATCGTGCTCCTATGCCTCCAAAGGATTATCAGCAAGCGCTTGGGAAGGTGACTCTAGCTCATTTTGATGGGAGTGATAAGTGTTCTACTAGATCGTGGGTCTAGAAGCTCGATAACTACCTTTCATTGAGGCCAATGCCAGAGCAAGATGCCATCAAGTTCGCTACTCTTCATTTGAATGGGGTTGCCCATGAATGGTTGTATCACAATTTGGTCACTCTTGGCCATAACCTTATTGTGACATATGATGAGCCACTAATAAACTCATCAAAAAATTTGACACCAAGAATCCTGAAGTGAAATTCAATGAACTTGCCCAGCTGAAGCAACATGGCTCACTTGATGCATACATTTCTAATTTTTAGAAGCTTTATGTGATCGTGCCCAGCATCACTAAAAGAAGACTCGTGGTTCTTTTTACTAAAGAATTGATGGAACCATTGAAAGGATGGGTGAAGGCCTTCGATCCACCAACTCTCGCAGAGGCAATCAGGAAAGCAAGAAGTATGGAGTTGGCTACCCCTAAGCCAAAATTTCAGTCCAAGCCCTTCTCACATAGGAAGAATAAGAAGCTATTCCATAAGGATTCAAATCAAACCAAAAAGTTTCCTTCTCGAGTGGATGATGACCTCTGAAATGAGCTCCAAAGAAAGAAACTATGCTTCACTTGCAAGGAATCGTGAACCCCAAGACACAAGTGCTTCAAAAGTGGAAAATCTCACCATATGGTGGTGTATTCTACTGATGAATAGCTTCTGATATATCAGAACAGCAATCAGATTTGGACGAAAAAGAAGAAGAAGAGGCCCCAGAAGAGGTGGAAGGAGACCAAGAAAGTGGGGTTGCATTTTCCCAACTTTCTAGCTTTCAAAAGAATGAATCCTCTCGAGTTTGTGGTGTGCTTTGTGGGCAGCAAATCGTTGCTCTAATTGATACAGAAGCAACACACAATTTCATTAACGAAGGGATAGTAGCTGAAATGAAGAAAAATAGTCAATGGGAATGAAAGGAAATAGGGTTATGATGGGACCTATCTTCCTCGATTTCATTAGGAAATGAGATCCACACAATAAAAGGACAAACAACCTTGAGGTGAGTTAAGGCAAGGTATGAATCTACAAATTTCCTTTTTATTGCAAGGATGGGGGTCCTGATTAAACAACACTTTGGGGAGAAAGATTAAAAATAGCAAACTAACTCCAAAATGCAATCTATTAAGTGCATCTAATAGATTAAGCTCAATTCTAATGGAACCAGAAATCAAAATGCAGATCTGAGAAAGGGAAAATGATGTGTACCAGTCACCAAAAGTGCTTTTTCGAAGCCAACTGAGGACTCATTCACCCTATGGTGAATGGGTCCTAGCTAGGGCTTTGTAAAAATGGTTTTTGGGTTCTCTTCTCCTGTGTCTACACTCCCAGATTCTTGATTTTCACAGTTGGACAGCCGGAAATAAAACCTGTAAGTGAGTTTCCATGACATTGCAACAATGATGACAACAAATGCAACTTTGACAACTTCTTCAATTTTGTTCTTCAAGAGATCTTCCACCTAAAATCTACAAACACAAATCAAGAGGGAAAAATGTTTTGTTGTTGGTGAATGGGGGTTTGCCTTGGTCAAACCCCGTTTCGTTAATTAAACCTTGTAATGAAACAATGAAACATAAAGGAATGATGAATGAACAAAGCAATGTCACAACTCACCAAACCCTTTAATGCACCTTGGAATGTAGATCTACAACTAGCATAAAATGGCTTCAATAGATGTGAATCTTGATCTTGAAACTTGATTTGAAACAATGCCTTTGAATGCTTGAATGGATCTTGAACACTACAAACATATTAGCTCAAATAAAATGCATGATGCAAGAAGACTTTGAAATGACAATAGGATTGATTGCTGCAATAATTCTTCCATAAATCTACTCTTGAATGCCTTGAAATGCTCTTGAAAATGCTCATTTAAATGCTCTTAGCTTGCTTGAAAATCTTCTAGGTGAAACACAGTGAAATGACCTTGTATTTATAGGTATGTTAGCATTAATTCCCGAAATTCAAATAACACAAGCTGACATGTGAATATAGATTTGAAATCATTAAAATACTGTCAAAAACATAATTTGAATTTAGGTCATAGGCCCAAGTGAGGACCCATTCGCCCATGGGCGAATGGGTCCTAGGTCACTTACCTAAAACACACATTGCTC
Source organism: Sequoia sempervirens (assembly GCA_007258455.2). Taxonomy (NCBI): domain Eukaryota; kingdom Viridiplantae; phylum Streptophyta; class Pinopsida; order Cupressales; family Cupressaceae; genus Sequoia; species Sequoia sempervirens. The sequence continues at coordinate 18,538 of VDFB02324140.1, read as the reverse complement.
AATGATAAGTGTTATGTTATGGCATTAATGAATGACGAGTTTTCCTCTATGGAAATTGCAATTAATTAAGCTTGGATTTGAATTAAAGGGGCCAATTAAGTCAAATTAACCTCAATTATAATAAAGCCCTACATAAGTGTGAAAGTGTAAAGGTACAATTTACAACACTAAAAATAAGGCACAATTAAGTCCATTTTATTTAGTAGGGCCCTAAATTAAATGTAAATATGTAAAATACGTATTACAACACTAAATTAAGGCATAATTTAGTTCATTTTATTTAATATTTATTCCCAAATAAAGTGTGAAAAAGGGATACTTTTTCCTACACTACAGTAGCTAAGAGAGGCCTAAAAACTAAAAATTTTGAAGGCTTCAAAGTCATGGTGGCGGATGGTTTCACAATCACTTGCACTCACAAGATCTCTAACATGTCTAATGAATTGGGCAATTACGAAGTCAAAGATGATTTCTATGTTGTGAGCATTGGTGACACAAATGCAATGCTTGGTATCTAGTGATTGTGATCTCTTGAAGTTTACATCAGAAGGGAAGAAGGTGGTATTGAGAGGGATGTCAAATGGAGGCCCTCATATAGTTTCACTCAAAAGGATGGAAAGGCTGATTCGGCATGATATGGTAGAATGGGCAGCAGAGTGTGTGATCATGCCTTCCAATCCTCCAGAAGAAAAGAGACATTATCATCCCAATGTGCAAGCTTTGATCTCCAAGCGAAGCAAGGTATTTGGCGGTATACCTCCAGGGAGACCTCTTGAAAGGGGGATTGAGCATGTGATTGAACTTGAGGAAGGAACAAAACCCATCATCACAACTCCATATCAACATCCGAAAAGGCACAAGGATGAGACAGGGAAAGCCATCAAGGAGCTCTTGGAGATGGGTCACATTCGCCCAAGCAAGACTCATTTTGCTTCTTCAGTGGATTTGGTCAAAAAGAAGGATGGCACTATGTGCATGTACATAGACTACCGATCTCTCAACAAGAAAACAATCAAGAACCGGTATCCTATTCTAAGGATTGATGAGCTCATTGATGAGCTACATGGAGTTGTTTACTTCTCTAAGATAGATCTCAGATCAGGTTACCATCAGATCAAAACAAGAGAAGAAGACATTGAGAAGATTGCCTTCAGATGCCATTTTGGGCATTATGAGTTTCTAGTCATGTCTTTTGGGTTGACTAATGCTCTCGCGACCTTCCAGTTGCATGAACAGGGTGTTCAACAAGCAGTTGAGGAAGTTTGTGCTAATCTTCTTTGATGACATCCTGATTTACAGCAAAACATGTGAAGAGCATCCAAAGCACTTGGAGGAGGTGCTTAGCATTTTGGAATATGAGTCATTGTTTGCCAACGAATCCAAATGTGAGTTTGGAATGACCCAGCTTCTTTATCTTGGTCATGTTATCAGCTCTAAGGGGGTCAACATGGATTAGGAGAAGATTAAGGCTATCTTGGATTGGCCACCACCAAAAAACCTCACTCAGTTTAAGGGGTTTTTGGGTCTTTGTGGATTCTATAGAAGGTTTGTGAAGGGTTATTCTTAGATGGTTGCTCCTCTCTCAAATCTTACCAAAAAGGAGGCATTTACTTTGTTAGAAAAAGCACAGAAGGCCTTTGATTAGTTCAAGCACCTTATGATTTCATGTCCTGTTTTGGCTATACCAAACTTGTCCAAGCCTTTCAAGTTGCAGTGTGATGCTTCAGGAGAAGGTAATGATGTTGTCCTAATGCAAAACAAACATCCTATTGTCTTTGAGAGTAGAAAATTGAGGGGTGTGGAGAGGACATACTCCATTTTATGACAAAGAGATGCTTGTTATCATGCATGCCTTGGCCAAATTCAGGCAATATTTGGTTGGAGGCAAGTTCATTGTGAAGACTAATCATAACAGTCTTTAAGCACTTCTTGCATCAAAAGGATCTCAATGATAGAGAGCAGAAGTGGGTGAGTAAGCTCCAAGCTTACGATTTTGACATCGAGTATGTCAAAGGGAAGAATAACATAGTGGCCAATGCCTTGTCAAGAAGGCCACATTTGAGTTCATTTGTAGAGATTATAGCTGATTGGAAGGAGCAAATTATTGCAAAGTATGCTAAGAATTCCTTTGCTTCCAGCATAATTGATGGTACCTTGCAATCTTCTTGGTCCCAAAATCGAAGCTCAAAGCGAAGATGTTTCAATCATTTCATGACATTCCCTTGGCTGGTCACTAAGGTTATTTCAAAACATATACGCAAATTCGGGAGAGATTTTCATGGAAGGGGCTCAAGGATGAGGTCCTTCGCTATGTTAAAGAGTGGCAAATCAGCCAACAAAACAAAAATGAGCACACTTCTTGTTGGTTTGTTGCAGCCTTTGCCCATTCCCAATCAAAAAATGGGAAAGTATCTCCATGGACTTCATCATGGACTTGCCTAAGGTGCAAGGGAGAGATTGCATGTATGTCATTGTTGATAGATTGACGAAATTTGCTCACTTTTTTGCCATTACCAGCTCATTTACAGCAGCACAGGTTGCTGATTTGTTCTTCAGAGAGGTGTTCAGATTGCATGGGCTGCCCAAGAACATTGTGAGTGATAGGAACAGCAAGTTCCTAAGCACGTTTTGGCAGAAGATTTTCAGATTGAGTGGTACAGTGCTCACTCCAAGCACTAGTTATCATCCACAGATGAATAGGCAAACCGAGATTGTGAACAAGTGCCTTGAAGGTTACCTCAGAAATTATGTTTCAAGACAACAAAAGGCTTGGGTGAGATGGCTTCATTTGGGAGAGTATTGCTATAACTCTTCATACCACGTCTATCAAAATGTCTCCATTTATGGCTCTGTATGGGTACGAAGCTCCTAGCTTCATTGATTTGCTATTTGGTGATAGTAGAGCCCCTCAAGCGAGGAATATGTTGCAACAAAGTTAAGAAATTTTGAAATCCTTGAAGGACAACCTTCATCATGCCCAAAATCAGCTTAAAATGTATGCTGATCAACGGCATATTGAGCATGCATTTGAGGTCGAGGATGTGGTCTATCTGAGACTCCGGCCATATAAACAACAGAAAGCTTGGGTGAGATGGCTTCATTTGGGAGAGAGTATTGCTATAACTCTTCATACTACATGTCTATCAAAATGTCTCCATTTATGGCTCTGTATGGGTACGAAGCTCCTAGCTTCATTGATTTGCTATTTGGTGATAGTAGAGCCCCTCAAGCAAGGGATATGTTGTAGCAAAATCAAGAAATTTTGAAATCCTTGAAGGACAACCTTCATCATGCCCAAAATCAGCATAAGATGTATGCTGATCAGCAACATATTGAGTGTGCATTTGAGGTTGGGGATATAGTCTATTTGAGACTCCAACCATATAGACAACAGAAGGCTTGGGTGAGATAGCTTCATTTGGGAGAGTATTGTTATAACTCTTCATACCACGTCTATCAAAATGTCTCCATTTATGGCTCTGTATGGATACGAAACTCCTAGCTTCATTGATTTGCTATTTGGTGATAGTAGAGCCCCTCAAGTGAGGGATATGTTGCAACAGAGTCAAGAAATTTTGAAATCCTTGAAAGACAACCTTCATCATGCCCAAATTCAGCATAAGATGTATTCTGATCAGTAGCATATTGAGCGTGCATTTGAGGTTGGGGATATGGTCTATCTAAGACTCCAGCCATATAGACAACAAAAGGCTTGGGTGAGATGGCTTCATTTGGGAGAGTATTGCTATAACTCTTCATACCACATGTCTATCAAAATGTCTCCATTTATGGCTCTGCATGGGCACGAAGCTCCTAGCTTCATTGATTTGTTATTCGGTGATAGTAGAGCCCCTCAAGTGAGGGATATGTTGCAACAAATTCAAGAAATTTTGAAATCCTTGAAGGACAATCTTCATCGTGCCTAAAATCAGCATAAGATGTATGTTGATCAGCAGCATATTGAGCGTGCATTTGAGGTTGGGGATATGGTCTATCTGAGACTCCAGCCATATAGACAATCCACTCTCAAAAAAAGTGGAGCAAAGAAGCTTAAGTCACATTTTTATGGGCCTTTCAAAATCACCAAGAGAGTTGGGGAGGTGGCTTATGAGTTGGAGCTACCAAAGAGTAGCAGGGTTCACAATGTCTTCCATGTGTCATGCCTCAAGAAGCCATTTGGACACAATGTGGTTGCTTCTATTGTGTTACCTCCATTGGACGAAGAAGGGCAGTTGGTTTCAGTGCCAAAGGCAATTAGTGACTTCAGAGAGCGTTCTTTGAGGAGGACTATCAGAGAATATTTGGTGAAGTCGAAGAATTTGCCAGTTGAGGATGCTACTTAGGAGGATGAGCAGATTTTCTAGCACCCAGACTTGCGATTGCTTCGGGAGGGAGGACTGTAATATCTCCTTCTTAGTCCTAAGCACTACTATGATCGTTAGCCTATTTCCAAAGACCCGTAGGCTACTCAGAGACATTTTTAGGGTTTCCAAGAGTCTTGGAGGTTTCTCATCAGCTTTTCAAGAGTCTTGCAGGAGTTTTCCAAAGGGTTTTTTGGGTCTTTCTGGGTTTTCTGAGATCCTTAATGGGCAATCACTAATATTTTTAGCAATGTCTATTTTTAGTAAGTCACAACTACATCTCAAAATGTGCTTATTTTCAATTTCGACACACTATTTTTAGTAGTATGCTATTTTTAGTAAGTGTTATTTATGGCAATGGTCTTGGCAGCAATTCAATGCAGGGTTACTATTTTTGGCAATGGTGGTAGTTGCAGTGGTTGGCATCCTGATGTTTTTAGCAATTGGCTTCTCCACCATCTTTGGAGTTCGAAAATGGAAAGGTTTGCAATTTAAGTTTCTTTTATAAAGTTAAAGTCACCTTTTGATCCCCACGCTTAGGATGCATAACTTAAGTTGTTTTTAAAAAGTGCACTTGAGCTTGGACGCCAAGATGGGAGACTTAAGTTGTTTTAAAAGTAAATTTTATGCATAACCAAGGTGGACGCCAAAGTGAAGATATTAGGTGATTTTAATAAAGTATTTTATTCCCCAAATGTGGCATCCTATTTTGGGAGGGAAAAAGCAATTCAAACTTTTGGGTCTCAGAGTCTATATATACACCCTCATTGCTCTCATTTGGATATGTGAATTTGTAATAACAAATTGCTGCTAAAATGCAAAGAGATCTCTTTGTGCTCTGAGGGCGAAATCCCTCTGACTCGACTTTAGTTTCGAGATTGCAAGATATCTCCTAGTTGAATAGTGTTGTAACTCAATCTCAGGGGTTGCAATTGAGCTTATATTGGTGATGGCTATCTTGTTCCTTTCAATTCTTGCTACTTCCAATGTCTTCTAGATATTTTGGTGTGTGTGATGATTTGCAACTTTGGAGGCATTTTTGGTGTGTTTTATCATATTTGGGTGTTGCTGGTTCATGCCTAGCTGACCCACCTTTTTGCTCACGCTAGTCAGAGAAATCAATATCATTTTGTGGGTGTTTGCTCACACTAGTAAGAGAAAGATGAAAAACGCGCCAAAAAATCGCGCAACTCACGAGTAATCGTGTGCATGATCAGAAGGCGAGTTAATCCCATTAAACTCACAGCCGGTTTTTTATTAAAAATCGCAGCAATTTTTTTGAGCAAATCGTGCCAAAACGCACGCGTCTAGGGCAAAAAATCATAGTTAATGAAGTATATAAGTGACGAAAGGAAAAAACGTCAGATTTTGTTTCATTTTCAACCCTTCAGAGACGCGATTTGTGTAAATTTTAGGTGAACAGATTAATGCACAGAAAATAATTCAAAATCAAACAAAATAACACAGCAGATACCCTGGGAAAACCCTCCTCTTGAGGGAGAAAAACCCAGCAACAAAGATCTCTCCTTTATTTATAATATCAGTGACAACATTTCACTTTACAATGAGGTCTAACACAAGACCAATATGCAGCACCTGGCAATATGCAATAACAGATAACAACCTGCCAATTCGCACCTAGCAAATATCCGTAATTGACTGAATATAGATCTGGCAATATCCTGCTATAAGGAATTCGCACTGGCATGATACTTTGCACTGGATGATCTTCAATCTGTATGATCTCCACACTGTATGATGTTCGCACTGTGTAATGTATTCGCACTGCATATGTTTGCACTGTATCTTGTATTCGCACTTGATTAATATATTCGCATTGGATGATATTGAACTTATGTGAATAACTGAACTAATATTGGATGATTAGAATGGACGAATCAATGTGTATATATACAAATGAATGGGAGAGACACATCTCTTCAAATCCTTCATGTCGGCCTTCAAGAAATCGCGACTCTTCATAAATGGAAGTCGGCCTCAATTAATAAACAAGTATTAAATGTCTTCTAATAAAAGATTTGATTATCAAGATGAATTCGTATCTTCTCATGTCGGCCATAGACAAAATATAAAATGAAGTTAATACAAAAAACAACGAATATAAATTAAATAGCCAACGGGCTATCATTTAATTTATGTTTCCTCAATAGGGCTGAGCTGGAAGGAACGACTGAAGCTGCTATATCATTAACAATTTGCAACAAAACGCAACGTGACTAGGGCATGGGAGGACGCGAATTTTCAACGTTTTTTTCTAACACGATTTTTGAAGGTTTTTTTCTAACACGATTTTTGAAGGTTTTTTTCTAACACGATTTTAGGTTTTTTCCTGAATAAATTTTCATTGTTCAACTTCTCACTACAATTTTTCTGAATTAAATTTCAATGCTTTGAGACTTTGAGTTTCTTCATAGTTAATAGTCATTCATAGCATAGCATATATATTTTTATCAAAAATTAGAGGCAAAGCAATGATATTATTATATTAAGTTTAATAGATATATATTTATTATTTTATATTACTGTTATAAATATTTATTTTATATAACTTCATACTTCATTATTAATTTCTAACTTCATTATTTTAATAGTTATTTATTTATTATTTTATATTTATGTATATTTATATCAGGTTTCATTATTATATTAACAATTGTATATTTATTATTTTATATTACTATTATAAATATTTATTTTATATAACTTCATACTTATTATTTATTTATTATTAAATTTTATATAAATTAAATATGTTATAGTTATTATTTATTTATTATTAAATTTTATCTAAATTAAATATGTTAAATTTATTATTTATCTGATAAATTTATTATTTATTTATTCTTAGATTTTATATAAATTAAATATGTTCAAAAAATTTATCTGATAAATATTGTGTATTTTCAAATGTTTGATAAATTTGCCAAGTTATTGTCGAGTTTTTCCCTGAGTTTTTGCCAAGTCCCGAGTTTTTAAAAAATTTGGGCCTACTGAGTTATTGCCAAGTTAGAGTTTTTCAACTATGCATTAGTCTATTTCCAAAGACCCGTTAGGCCACTCGAAGGCGTTTTTAGGGTTTCCAAGATTCTTGGAGGTTTCTCATCAACTTTTCAAGAGGTTGTTGCAAGAGTTTTCCAAAGGGTTTTTTGGGTCTTTCTGGGTTTTCTGAGATCCTTAATGGGCAATCACTGCTATTTTTTAGCAATGTCTATTTTTAGTAAGTCACAACTACATCTCAAAATGTGCTTATTTTGAGTTTGGACACACAATTTTTAGTAAGTGTTATTTCTGGCAGTGGTCTTGGTAGCAGTTCAGTGCAGGGTTACTATTTCTGGCAATGGTGGCAGTTGCAGTGGTTGGCATCCTAATGTTTTTCGAAATTGGCTTCTCCACCATCTTTGGAGTTCGAGGATGGAAAGGTTTGCAATTTAAGTCTTTTTTATAAAGTTAAGGTCACCTTTTGACCCCCACGCCTAGGATGCATAACTTAAGTTGTTTTTAAAAAGTGCACTTGAGCTTGGACGCCAAGATGGTATACTTAAGTTGTTTTAAAAGTAAATTTTATGCATAACCAAGCTCGACGCCAAAGTGAAGATATTAGGTGATTTTAATAAATATTTTATTCCCCAAATGTGGCGTCCCATTTTGGGAGGGAAAAAGCAATTCAAACTTTTGGGTCTCAGAGTCTACATATACACCCTCATTGCTCTCATTTGGATATGTGAATTTGAGATAACAAATTGCTGTCGAAATGCAGAGAGATCTCCTTGGGCTTTGTGGACAAAATCCCTCTAAGTCGACTTCAATTTCGAGATTGCAAGATATCTCCTAGCTGATTAGTGTTGTAGCTCCATCTCACGAGTTGCAATTAGGCTTCTATTGGTGATGGCTATCTTGTTCCTTTCAATTCTTGAGATTTTTTATGTCTTCTAAATATTTTGGTGTGTGTGATGATTTGCAACTTTGGAGGCATTTTTGGTGTGTTTTATTAGATTCATGTAAGTATGATATTGCTCAGTTATGCAATTAGGCTTCTATTGGTGATGGCTATCTTGTTCCTTTCAATTCTTGAGATTTTTTATGTCTTCTAAATATTTTGGTGTGTGTGATGATTTGCAACTTTGGAGGCATTTTTGGTGTGTTTTATTAGATTTGGGTGTTGCTGGTTCACGCCTAGCTGACCCACCTTTTTGCTCATGCTAGTCAGATAAATCAATATCATTTTGTGGGTGTTGGCTCATTGTCTTTCTCATGTTTGGGCGCCACCTTGCTCCAAGTTTGGTGATTTTTGAAGGGGTATTGGATTTTTGGGAGTGGGTTGACCTACCTAGGAGGGATTACCATCCAACTAGTGGAGTTTGGGAGTGGATTTGTTATTGATCAGTCCGTTTTGAGGTTGCTTAATAGCTTACATTGCACGCCTTGGCCTGCCTTGTCATTTGCATGAATTGGGGAGATTCTACTAAGTATCAAAGGAGTTATGCTCATTTGTTGGTTGTTGGTTGGGGTTTTAGGACATATCAGACCGTTGTCCAGCGTATCAGACCTGTTGCAGCCACCTGTTTGTCCTTCCATTGACCTCTGGTGGGCATATCTTGAGGTATACTTGTTCTATTTTGTGGGGGTGTTCACTTACATTTTAGCATCTTGGGAGGGTGTTATACTTCACATTTTTGTCATTTACCTCTCTTAACAGCAGCATATAATGGTCTGATATAATTTATGTTGAGCTTATTGTAACACCATCAGTAGTACCGTTGGTGAATGCTCTTGTATTTGGTTTTGATACTCACCCCACTGAAGAAATGGTTGCTCCCGCTGAATAAGTGGTCGAGTCTTTCTTTATGTTACTTGCTACTCTTGTTGAATAAGTGGTTGAATTCTTATTTCCTTTCTTGTTATGCCTGCTAAACAAGCGGAGGATTGTGTGATTGGTCGGCTTGCCGCCAAGTTCTATTTACTTTTTGCACTTCCCACTGAATAAGCGGATGTTTACTTTCACACATTTGGCTTTCTTTACTCACCCCACTAAAGAAGTGGTAGCATAGAAGAATTCAGCTGTAAGCCTTCTCATTGTATGCTTTCAAACCTTGCCCACATCGAGATCTAGGTGATCAGAAAGCGGAAGGTGTCTTTTCAATTGGCTTGTTTTCAATAATGCAAGATCCCTTTTCACCATATGCTCTCACCTTGCTCTATTCTGTTGTTTATTATTGCATTTTGGCTCACGCTAACAGGTGAAGTTTTTGGAAAAAAATTGGGGTGGTTATTACATGAAATTTCCACCATTTGTATGTTTGCTATAAGTCTGAATTTTCTCAGTTATTTCCTTCTTAAATCTGCAAAAGAGATACACTTATCAAGTTACAAAACCCTTACACAATTCCAGTGTTGTATTAAATTGATCTCTATTTTCTCTTTTACTGTATTCATACATGATTTAAATATTCTTTAAAGCATAGGATTTCAGCCCTTTTCCAGTTTTGCAAACCCTCTACAACCCCCCATAAAAATTTGTAAAATTTATATGTGGTGCATATCTGAAAATTTTGGCTTTCAATAAGGTACACCATCTTGAGGAGGGATTTTACTCCAATATTTATTAATAAATTGATAGTGCCTATTTGCTTCCCAACAAAACTAAGACATGCAAAAATTGTAATTAATAACTAGGGCTGTGATTTATTATGAAAATTGAGCACATAGAGATTACCAAAATATTCATTGATTTAGATTAGATAAGAGGGAGCTTTCTTATATAGGTTTACATTTTACAATGAAGGACGACGAGCTATTTTATAAATATGGGATTAAAAAGAATAAACTAATAAAGCATAAAGAATATCCTAAAGTCGAAACAACTTTATTAAAGTCTAGGACTAAAAGCTAATTGACCATTACTAAGTAATTATTATTTTAACAACCTCCCTTAATGGTCAATCTACTAACTACGCCTAGCTTATCCCAAAATTTTACAAATTTGTGAGGACCCAATGATTTGGTAAGCACATATGCAGTTTGGTCCTTTATTGTAGAATACTACAGCATAATAGATCCATCTTCTAGAAGTTGTCCAATGAAGTGACAATGTAGTTCCACATGTTCAGTACCCTCATGGAAGACTAGATTCTTGGCAAGTTTGAGCATCCCTTGCTTGTCATAAAACAGAGGTAAAGGATGAATTTGAGGCATCTTCATGTCTAAAAGCATCCTTCTGAGCCAAACTGCCTCACACGTTGCTTTTATTGCTCCTCACTATTCTGTTTCAATCAAGGAAAGAGCTATTGCATACTACTTCTAGCTAGTCCATGTGACTACACTCTTGCCAAGGCTAAAAACATATCCAAAAGTGGATTTTTTGTCATCCACAAAACCTACTCATCTAAATTTGTAAACCCACACAACCTAGAGTCTTTGCTTTTGTTGTACAAAATGCCAAAGTCAAGTGTCCCTTTCACATCTCAACACTCCCTTCATTGTAGTCCAATGTTCTACCTTTGGTGCTATCATGAATCTAAAAATGAAACTCACGGCATAGCGCAAATCAAGTCTAATGGATGTAAGATATATTAGGCTACCCACTAGTTGTTTGTAAGCTAACTCATTAACTATCTTAGAGTCAGTATTGGCTAAGAGCTTCAACCCTTTCTCCATAGGTGTGGACAATATTTTGCAATCTATCATTGTGAATTTGTCAAGCAAACTCCTAGCATATTTGGATTGTGAAACAAAAATGTTGCCACCTATTTACCAAAATTCTACACCCAAACAATAATGTAAGAGGCCTAGATCAGTCATGTCAATTCAAAATTCAAAGGAAAAGTAAAATTCAATTCAAATGGGATAGGAACTTATTTAATAGATGCAAATTTTGGTTCAAGTTTACTCATATTAGATTTGATCTCTTTAGTTGCATGTGCCTTACTATCTATAATAATGATATCATCTACATATATGACCAACAGAATGAGATCATTACCGATGCTTTTGACATACAAATTGGAATTTGAAGGACTCCACTAGAATCCCTATTCAACCAAACACCTATTAATTTTTATGTACCATGCCCCAGATGCCTATTTCAAGCCATATAGGACTTTCTTTAGGCAACAAACAAGATGCTCCTTCCCTATAACCTAAAAACCCTATGGTTGAAACATGTACACTCCATCCAAATTGTTTATACATTGGGATAACTTTAATGGACTACAAGAGTAAACGGATGAAACTTACAAAACATAAGCACGTATAGAATATTCATGAACACATGATGCATAGAATAGGATTTGCATTTATTCATTAATTCCACAGCAAGTACAAGAGTATAATGTCAACAATATAATAGCATAGATGTCCCGATTACAACAAACTCTAGTACATAGTCACTGGCGGTGGTTGAGAAACCAACCGCCGTGATGCTTCATAACAACCAATTTCAACTAATCGGGACTTAATTACCTAGAACATGTGACATCCATTACATGAAATATTTGGAATGTGACTATAGTTTTATTTAAGTATAATTAACTACGGCTACGACCAACTACGACCGACTACGACTATGATCGACTACATCATCCCCCCCACAAAATAAGTCATTTTCCAGACAACATGACAAGCAAAATGGGTATTACACTATTGAGAAGAAAGGGGGTACAAGGACGTCCCTGGGTGAACAGATGATGCCACAGTGGACATCGAGGATCGCAGCTCTCTCAGTCTTCGCACCTCCTCCGTACGTACTTGAACTTGATGATCGGCCATGATCTCACGTTCTCTGGCTGCCTTGACCATGCAGGCCGCCTCCATTAGTTGGCGTTTAGCCTAGTCTGCCTCTGTCCCCTTTATTGCCAAGTGCTCCTCCAATTCCTTCACATTTGTCCCCTTCACTACCAACTGCTCCTCCAATTCCTTCACCCTCTATTCAACTTCCTGCACCTTTTGCTACACCTCCTCTACTTCAGTCACATTGGCCTCCAAGGCCGATGCTCAAGCTTTTTTTGCACTAGCAAGTTGGGTTTGCTCGGCCAACTGTGCTTGGAACTTCTTCATGTTTTCCGCCCATTCTTCTTTTACTTTCTACATGAGCCAAAGTGCCTCAACCTTCCCCTTCATCGCTACTTCGGTGGATACTAGCTGGCATTTCAGTGCATAAAAAATATCTCGGAAGGTTGCCTCAATGTTGAATAGGGCTGCTACGACTCGACCACCCCTCCCTGCCATCATTGGTCGTAGTCCACGCCAAGCTTTTATCATTGACAGAGTCTCCTCTACGAGCCATCCCCGAGTGGTAAAGATGTGGGCAAACTCCTCTTCACATCCAACCTATACAAATCCCTAGATTCATTGAACTTCCTGTGCTACCAGTGAAGAGCGACCAATCTTGAGTTGCTTGGAAATCTCCCCCTCGCTGCATCACCATTGCCATGTTTTGAAGGTCCTCCACGTACCTCTGAACTACTCCCAAGGGATTAGACAGGTCTAGTTTTGACAAATCCAATATTAGTCCTTCGGACCCACTGGACTCATCCTCCTTTTCGCTTGATGGGGTGGCTGGCAGTGACCCCTGGGTTGCCATGGGAGGCTCCATCAACAATGGTCCCCACTCTCCTATACAGCTCCCATTGGCTCGACCTTACCTGTTACCACTGATGGCATATCCTGGTGTGTTCCCTCCTCTTCTGTCATTATGGTAGTGAAACTCTGTTGTGTCTGGATAGGTGGGCATCCTTGGTCCGGGCACTCAACCAAAGTCTCTGAAGGGCTCGACACTGGCAACTCTAGGATCTCAATCGCGAAGCCCACTAAACCCAATCAGTCATCAATCTATGCCACTCCTGGCAATCCCGCCGAAGCTAGCAGTTCAACTAATGTAATGGGCAACCCCCTGGCAATGTACTTGGCACCGCCACCAACGATGGTACCACTAACATCGGTGTCGTAACTCTGACCTACTCCAATGTTGTGATAGTTCCCCATGTGGTCACTGGCCCCAATACTGTAGTTGGCACCAATGCAACTGGCATCGATGCTATGACTGGCAATGGGGCTAGCGATGTGACTAGCGCCAATGTTGCAATTGGCGGCACCAACGTTGTGGTTGGCAATGATGCTGGCATTGTAACTCCAAGTGGTCGTGTCCTTCCTACTCCAATTGGCAATGCTGGGAGGGTGAAGGTTACTGCTAGCGGTGGACTTCCTATTCCGATTGGCGGTGCTGGGAGGGTGAATGTTGCTGACCATAGGGGTGGTACTGCAACCGCCTGCTCGATCTCCATCTCTAGTGCAATCTCAACATCTGCTACCAATGACACTTCTCCATCTATCGATGAATTAGTGGCCGATGTCAAAGAAGTTAAGTCAATTGGCTCCTCTTCCCCACTCTCGACCGATACTTCCTTTTCCACTGACGCCTCTCTTTGCTTTCTTTTCCTTCTCGGTTGTGAAGATTCCTCGCCACCCTGGTTAATATCTAGCCCTATCCAATAGAATGCAATCGGCAATCTTGGGTCCAAGTGTGTCAATGGCTGAAGCCTTCCCCGTCTATCTGTTGGAACCTATGTATGAATGGCGTCAAGGACCAGTGCTATTGCATGTTGTGTCATATAGAACGTCTTATGCATCTACGCCAAGAACTCCCTGATCCTCTCCGATTGTAGACTTTACCCATGTTGAGGCCTACCATATAGTCAACCATCCAAATTGTTATATCTGATACTCAACTGGCCCCTGTAAACCTATACTTCAGCAAGTCTCATAAGCACTTCCATTCCAGCATCGCCAAGAAATTCTTGCGCAGCCTCCGATTGCCTGCATTCCAGAAACTATCTTTTTCTTGTGCGGCTAAGTCACTTCTGCAAACTTTTCATACAATGGCCTCCTTATGTTGCTGCGTCATCTTCCCTGGTTTGTTGACCCCCGCTCCTGCTGCCAGAATGTCAAAACACCCTCTCAAAATCTTACGGCCAGAATGACATTGTCACTGTGCATCCCCTATACTCCAGTACAGACCTATGTGAGTGCCTGCAATAGTTTTCCACCATCACCCTCAAGTAGGGCTCGAACTCCCAAGCATTGAAGAATGGCAGTAGGACGGCCTTGTCCACTTGAGCATGTCTGAGTGCAGTCTTTAGGATGTGGTCGTCCTACGTGCTCATCCACCACTATTTGCATTCATTGCCAATCAGACTTTCCCAAGTCATGGCGTCAATTCTCATGTCTGTGTTCATCTTCTCCTTTTTGACCGATGCGATTTTTGGCCTGTATTGCACCAATGTTTTTCCCTTGTCCATATTCGGAGGTTTTATCTTGCAATGGCTCTTATGCAAATCAATTATACTTCTTCTCGGCACTGGACAGTTAGCGCTCGGCACCAAACGATTATTGTAACCGCCCCTCTTTTGAATTTCAATTGGTTCGTACAACTCTTTTGCATGTGGTTTAATTTTCCCGTATAGTCATGTCTCCTTGTACCAACTTAATGATGCATTGTTCCTATAAGTTGTGCCAATGGTGTCGTACAATGTCAACTCTTTGCCAGGATGAGATGTATTCTTTTGCCATACGATGTTTTTTTTCTCGTCGTATGGACTCCTCCCATACGGTGCACTTACCTTTCTGGTTGCCTGCGTTTCCTTCTCTTGGCGATTTGACTCCCTTGGTCGTACAAAATCTTTCTCAGTCGTATGATGTTGCTCCATACTACGATTCTTTACCTTCTGACTCCTAGGACCAAACACTACACGACGATACCCTTACCACTCCGTACAGTCTTCCCTTTGGTTTGTAAGCTCTGCCTTCTGAATCGTACGACCTGCCTTTTGAATCGTACAGCCTGCCATCCAACTCGTACGACATGCCCTCTAGTTCGTACGCCTTTAGTGTTTTGTGTGACTACCTTGTGCGATTTGATTTTCTAATGTTTTCATTTTCCCTTTTGTGGTTTACACGATCGTACGATGTATGGCTTCAAGTTTACACCCTCTCGCCATTCCTTGGTCGATGCCTTATGTCCTGGTACAACCTCCTTTTTGGCCAATATATGAACTTTGATATTTTTTATTTTAATTTTTCCCACTTTATATTTAAATATCTCCATCCCCTTTAATTTTTTTATTTTTTAGTTGTTATCATTTTCTCTTCCCATCTCTTTGGTTTCATCCTTGGGACTTCCTTCCATTCCATTCCTTCCATTCCATCCACCCCAGCTCCACTCCATCCATATTCTTATTGTCCATTCTGCCTCCCATTGGTTTAGTTCGTTGGCAAAAGCTTCCGCCATAGTCCATCCGTCATCACCACCTTCGACGTCTTCCTTCTGTTTTCTCTCATGTACTTGAGCAAATCGTCTATGTATCCATCAACATGAGAAACGAAGGTGTTTTTTGTCATTATGATTGTCTTGAGGCATGGTCCAACCTTTTCTGCATATGCATTCCAGTCCTCGTCGTCCCACCATTCCTCTTCATCACTTTCACTTTCACTTTGTTCACGTTCTCTCCTTTCTTTTGCAACTTGCTCCTCTTTTTCTCTTTGGGCTTCCTCATCGAGCTCTTTGGCTAAGTATTCCCTCCTTATGCCTTCGTAGGGTCATGATATTTCCAGTGACCACCTACCCTCTTCCAGAGAGCGGGTGTTCCAAACAAGGCATTAGTTAAATGCTTGTGCACTTGAGGCACTGCGATACATTCCACTCACTAGTTCGCAAGTCTTTCTTCTCCTCCACCACCCGGTATGACCCAGTCTTCTTCTGGTGCATATTGGCTTCCATTTATACCCCTGTCTTGCTCTTCCATGGCTTCATCCCTGTGTATAGGCCAATCTTCCTTTGTTGCATATCCGACCATATTAATTTGCACTAGTTCTTCTCTTTTCTCCTTGTATCTCTTCAACTTTGACCTATTGATAGGATCCATCAATATAGAGTCATCTAATCTTTCTAGTCCGATTACTCTGTTTTCCCCAACTTCGTGAATTCTAAATGGCCCCAACCATCTTATTTTAAACTTACATGGCTTCAGTTCATTACGGCCGTTATAATTTAGGACTAACTACCCTAAATGAAGTTTGCGTCGGGACTGCTGGCCGTTTTAAAATTTTCTTTCCGCTTTGCATTTACCTCGGTCATTTTCTTCGCTTACTCATCGTTTGTCCAGCTTGTTCGCTAAGAACGATCTTTTCCTTCAAAATCACATGCATCCGTAAGTTTGTTCTCCACCACAATCACGTGGAAACAGTACCATCCTTTCACGTGGGTACTCTGCGCTGCGTTGGTACTCCTTCAGCGGTTTGTGGCCAATTGTTACCTTGTACATCATACGGTATGCCCTTAGTACAACCGGTAACTTTTCTTCCCAGTCTACTTCCTCGATGCCACACAACTTGTGGATGACGGAAACAAGTACCTTGTTGGTTGACTATGCCTGACCTTCGCCCTTGGATAGTACGGGGCTAGAGAAGTTGTGCAAAATCTTGAACTTCGTCGTCATCAGCCGAATGACATGATTAACGAAGTGGCCCCCTCTGTCACTGGTGATCTAGATTGGCATGTCGTACCTTGTGACAATTTGCTCGTACATGAACCTTGCCATAATCACTACACTATTATCTGGCAGTGCTCAAGCCTCCGCCCACTTTGTTAAGTATTATGTGGCAACGACTATGTATCTACATCAATGTAGTTGGCTGACCTTCAGTGGCCCAATGAAATGCAATCCCCACCGCTCGAACAGTTCTTGTGGCTAAGATGGGAAGAGTGGCATAAAATCCCTCTTCAGTGGTTTGCCAACTCTTTGAGTATGCTAGGAATCTCTTCTTCCATGACCCATCATCTTAATATTTGATCTGGTCCCATCTTGTATAGTAACTCGTTGATAAGTTGGAATGTTTTGCTTTTAAGTACGAGCTTTCTTCGTTCAGCTGGCGGCATCTCCTTCGGAAATGTCAACGTTGACAAGTACTTGCCAATCTTCTCGTACCATGAAGGAAGTGCTGCAATTTGGAACAAATGAGCGTCCGAAAAGTCTTCATTTGCTCCCCCTTCAACAAGTTCGCCAGACCGGATCTTTGATAACTCGTCAGCGCTCACATGGCTTTTTTTTGGACATACGATGATTGTTAACGTGAATTCTTAGAGTAACAACAACCATTGACTTACTCTCCCTTGTATTATAGGTTTGTTCACTAAGTACATCAAGGCCTGGTGGTCCACGTAGAACGTGAACAGTGTCACTAAGAGGTAGTCTTTAAACTTCTGCATTGCGTACACCATTCTGAGGGCTTCTCTTTCTGTCGTACTATAGTTCTTTTCTACCTTTGATAATAGACGACTGGTGAAGAATACTGGATGATCTAATCCTTGTACGCCCACTTGCATCAATGTCGCTCCAATTGCATAATTTGAGGCATCAACATGTGCGTGAAACTCTTTTTTCCAATCAGGGTATGCCAATATTGGTGAACTGATCAATCATACCTTCAACTCATTGAATGCCTTCTCTTGCTCGTCCTCCCACACAAACAACTATCCTTTCCTCGTATGTTGAGTGGGTAGCAAATTTGTGCGAAGTTCTTGATGAACCTCGGGTAATACCCCACGTCTCCGAGGAAGGATTTCACTCGGGTGACATTCTATGGGGCCTCCATCTATACAATGACTCTTATCTTGTCCGGGTCCGCCTTCTATCCGACCTTACAGAAAATGTGGCCCAACAGCTTTCCTTGCAGTACCATGAATTGGCACTTCTTCAGACTCAATGCTAGGCATGCTTCCCTGCACCTCTCCATACATTCTCTGAGTGCTTTCAGATGCTTCTCCTTGTCACTGTAGATTGACCAATCGTCCACAAATGCCTTGAAGTTTCCAAGCAACATCTCGTCAAAAATGTGTAGGATGATTCTTTGAAAGGTGGTCGGCGTGTTACACAACTCAAACAGCATTCGGTTGTATGCGTACACTCCATTTTCGACCACAAACGTTGTCTTCAATTTGTCTTCTTTGGCGATGCTTATCTGGTTATATCCAGAGAACCCGTCCATAAATGAGTACATTTCATGTCCGGCCACCTCTTCCAAGATTGTGTCAGTAAAGGGGATTGGAAATGGGTCTTTAATTGTTACCATGTTCAAGCATCAGAAGTCCACGCATATCTAAATTT